>JAOTRH010000974.1:0-24350 GCA_034768845.1 Heliamphora exappendiculata
AAACTCAAAAATAGCCACATGCATCCACACCTAATATCGTACTAAACACAAATAGCTTATATTTTTCCATTGCAACGCCTTTTTATTTGATATTTTGATTATTATTCTTGTTTGCATTTTAAGATATGAATTGAAGAAGATTTTTGTGTGAGATTAACAGATGATTTAGGAATTTATTTACTTGTTTTGAAGATATAATGCTGGAAGGATAGAAGAATTTGACTTTAGAGTATCTCTTGCTCCTTCTAGGCTCTTTCTTCATTTCTTCTTTCTTTCTCTTATTCTTTCTCTCCAAAAACACTTAGAAAATTTTATGAACTCTCGCTCACTATGTTGCACAAAATATGAAGGAGAAGAGAGTGAGTTTAGGAGTGTTTTTATAAAAAAAAAATGGTAGGTTAATTATTATGGTGTAAGTTTTATTTTAAAATTTTCTCAATTTTCATTGGTTGCATGGTATGTGGGCTTCATTTGAGAATTGATTTTTTCAAATTTTTGTAGAGGGGAAGTCTGCTAGGGCTGTTTGGGGCAGACCAAAATCTGGTCTTGCATTAATTTAGGATTTAAATGATGTTTTGGTACCATTTTGTGCATGAAACGCCTAATATATTAGTTTTGTGTATTTTTTTGATGTTTTAACCTACTAAAACTTATTATTTTAGTGTGTTTATGATTAATTTGATATTCTCATGAATTATCATAATTTTTATAGTAATTGATTGAATAGGTATAAGCTTTTAAGTCAAATTAAACTAGTTTGACAAGAATTAACTTTTTGACTTATTTATTGTGTATGAACTTTAAATAATAATTTATTTACTTTAGTTGACTTATATTTTTATATTATTATATTTATTACTTCCTTAAAAAGTCTTAGGTTATAATAATACTTAATTTGTACAATATTTTCTCATTTTTAAGTTTAAAAAGGCAAAAAGTGACTTTTTTGCACAAATCCCAAGGTGGCCAGCCATTTAAGGATATTTTTGTTTTTTTATTGATATTTTGTCTTTTGTTACTTAATTATATTTAAATATCTGATTTAGGGTGTCCATGTGTCAAAATTTAAATTTTTAAAACTTTTTGCTGTATCAAGGGCAAAATTGTCATTTTACCCCTAATTATGAGAATTTTTTATTTTTAAATCTTATATTTCATACTATTCACTCAATTTAGGATATTATGAGTCTTCTTTGAGTATTAGGATTTTATCTTTGAGTATTTGGTCTTTTTAGGATTTTTTGAGTTAAATTAGGGTTTTAGTTTTATTAGGATTTTTGATCTTTCAATAACCTAAGATTTTGTTAGCTTACCATTGCTAATACAAGTGTTAGGGCTGGATCACTACACAAGTCATTACAAATTGGGCTGTTACAATTAGGGTTCGAACCAGGTCGTTACATTAGTAGTAACCCACAAGTTTCTTTATATATCAGATTTAATTCCTATATCTCACCGATATGGGATGAGGTATCACACAGGTGTTCCCATGGGTTAGCCCATTTTGTGCAGGAAGTCGTTCTGCATCAGAAGGAGGGTTAAGATATCCTACTACTGAAGCCGTTTTCGGTATAGACTTCCTTTCTGGCAAGGACCCGGTAGTCTACCTACTTTAACTGAGGTACAAGGATGTTTGATGTGAGTTCCCCAGCCAAGGGGTTTATTCCCTATCCGAGGTCAATGAATATATGGCACGGTCCTTCTAATCGTTAGGATTACTGGGGATTCTTCCAATTCCTTTGTTGGGATGTTCGAAGCTCAATTCTCGTCTTCCAGCCACTGGCTGCTTTATAGGAACTCAAGACTCCTTTCGTCAAGGTGTTTTAATGTTTGGTCCCTACCCTTGTTTTTCATTTGCCTTTGGCTACTGATCTTCATTTGGTGTGCGCGTAGCGCGAAGTCCCTAGGCCACACCCCCATCAAATGCGTTGTTGCCTCTATTTTGGGTTAATCCATATCATTTGTCCCCAACTATTATGTCTTGAGCTTGATCGAGATGTAAGAGGTATTCAATTTTAGAGCTCATCTTCTGACAATTCATCTGCTTGGTAACAATGATAATTAGGGCGAACAGAGGGCTGGCCCGTAGCCCAAAGGCCAGGCTTAGTGAGACGAACCATGGCAACTGGTGGACCTACCAGGAAACCAACGGTCCAATTGACCCAACCTATTAGCTCGACCAGATGCACGTTGGAGGACTTGACTGAGGCAAGGGCGCATTAAATGCAATGGAACAGTCAAGCTCCGAGCGTTGATGACAACATCATCTCTGTACGCCACTGCATCGAATGACAATTAACACGACCCAAAGTAGTCGCGCAACCCACCGGAATCACAAAAGGGGCCATGGGAAATTCCCAAAAGGAGAAAAGGGCGTTTCCCGCCAGAAACAGGCCTTGGGAATCCCCCTTTTCCCGCCAAACTACACATAGCATGACTATAAATACCAAAATGAAATAAAAGGTACATAGATACAATCTCTTACCAAAACTCTATTGAATTCTTTTTAGAACTTTTGATAATCTAGAACCTTACAATTAACTGACTTAAGTATCAGATGGGCTTTTCGGTAAACCCCATGGCTAGTCTCACCTTTGTTTCTTTGTACAGGAGCGATCAAGTTGACCGAAGACCCAGGCCGAGTTCTTTCCTTTCCCATTTCAACTAATATCACCCTTGCAAAATCACCCTGCACTTATATATATATATACATATATCATAGCTGTTGAAACTTCGTTCCCCCATATATAGTCATTTTGCATGCATAAAAATCTTTATTGCTCAATATCATGCTGTTATGTCGTTCGTTTTATATTTGCATTCATAACTGTCTTTTTGTATTCTAATGAAAAAAATAATTTATTTTTAAAAATTTATGTTTATTTTTTTTATTAATAGAAAATAAATTTTTTTTCCAAAGAGTTCTATATTAATAGAAAATATTTTTTTACCAAAGAGTTCTTTATTAATAGAAAATAAACTCATTTTACTTTCTTTTAAAAATGAATTTTTTATTAATATAAAAAATTAGCCTGAGTTTTGGAAATAGAATTTTATTTTCTATTAATATAGAATAATAAGCATGCATTTTAAAATAGAAATCAAATTTATAAGAAAATACTTATTTTTCAAACCGCAATCAATTAATGCATCTGTATGTTCATATGCTTACCATTGTAAATGTACACACACACTAAAATCATATTTTTGCAGGAATTATGACTGACCTAATTTTTGTTATAAGATGCCCTGTGTCTGAATTATACAAATATATGACACAAAATCATTAGACGATTTCGTTTTCTATCTCTGGAAAGATGTTACTGTTGCTGATTTTTAGAACTAAGACTAATAATCTCAAAAAAGAAATTAACAACGTTCGTGAAATTGGTTGTGCCCCAAAAATCAAGTCATGTGAACCATCCAAAAAAAACCTATTTTGTAATAACAAGATCTACCAAAACCACCCGAGCTCGAATGAGTTGTGAAAACAAGATAAAAGTGACATTAAAACCTTTAAAAATGCGCCCCCAATGGTTTAATTTAAGAGAAAGAAGCACCCAAAAGAATATGGTCGCGATCCTTGAGAGCCAAGTTTTTAAAAAAAACAATCACAAATTTCAAAATCTGCTCAGAACTCAAACCGATCGATCGGTGAAGGGACTGATCAAGCGGTCTTTAATGGTTTTAATCATTTGACTTCCACCTTGAACTTGTTAACTTTTGATTTCAACAATTGATTTTGACTTTGATCATTTGGCACTTTCACATTTGTATTTGAGCCTTACTTTCTCATTTTTATAGATGGACCAAGGTCTACCTTAGAATAGGTGTCAATTTCAGTGTTTATTATCCATGTTAGTATAGTCTTCCTCTTCAGTATTTTTAATAAAATTTTCTTTTGATTTAAAGAAAAGATAGATATTTATATTACTTGAAGATGAGGGAGTAATTAATCAAAAAAAGAACATGAATATGCTATAAATTCATTATTTTCTATGATGGTACTATTTCATCTACAGGTGTGTCAACTATTTATAATCTTGAAGAAGTCTCAAATACTCAAGTCTTGGTCGGAAGGTGCTAAACACACTTAACATTGGTGACGTCTCAAATAGTATAATAACATAATAGAAAAAATAAAGCATTCTGTCACGCCCCAAAATCCAGGGTCACGTGAAAATCCACCGAACACCAATTTTTATGAAAATACAGGTTTTCATTTATTCAAAATTGCCTGTTGAAAACAATAGAATACCCAACAAATGATATCTCTCATAAACAAATGCATACAATTCCAACATGCATACAGTATATCGCCTTATGGCGTACAAAACTTGCATTCAAGAATAGGCATACCAAAAAAGAAAACTACTATAGCCTTCCCTCATCCGTCAGCACGGGCATCACTAGATCTACACAAGAATCATCATCCACACCATCACCTGCAAAAGGTTTTGTACAGAAAATCCCACCCGTGAGTCAAAGCCCAATAGAAACAAATAATAAAACTGTAAAGCAGGAAATATGCAATCATATAGAATGGGAGCGAACTCAACCACAAACCCAAAAGGTTTTCCATCCAAACCCTCAAGTTTTCCCATCAAACTACACCAGTCTCCCAAAATGATTTTATTAACATAAAATCCATGTTTTCATCCTTCAAACCATGTATTGCAAATAGTGTAAATAAACCACCACAGTTAAGGAAAACAGTAATCAAAACATCGTTCCCTCACGGAATGTACCATTGTGGAAAAGAAGAAGAAAGAGATCCTATGTACCGACTATGTCACACGACAGAGGTAACAACGATAGACCTATATCTAGTATCTAATCCCTATACATCATGGGACCGGTTAGATACACACAGATTCTATACAGAGCACCACAACGTAAAGCTTAATTGACGGGCGACAACCCGACAGAACTAAGCACCCAACCGCCTCAATTTATGGGGACTAACTCGAAGGATCTGAGTACCTACGCTGCGCACGTTTTTTGACTTACACCGAGGGCAACTCATGCCAAATACACGTCATCCCAGTACATCTAGATAATCTTCTAAAAACAGTACCGTAGCTCAACTACGAAAATATTTCCTCAAAATATACATTATACATGTATATAGATCCATCCATCAACATGGCGATCAACAAAATATTTTCAAAATATTTTTTTTTATTTTCAACAAAACGTTTCAGAACCTAAGACTCAACCTCGAAGGCAAGCTCCAAACCTCCAAAACACCAAATGTTGAGATTTTTCACAAAACTACCATTTTTCATCGTTTTCAAGAAAATCCTTTAAAAACCATATTACCGCATGTCATAAAGTACTATAAGTCAAGAAAAGCGAACAACATGCTTTCTATCATAAAAACAAGGCTTAAACAGAAAAATACGACATTTGATGCATTTTTTACCCGGTAAAAACACATATAATTTCATATAACACCCTCATAACAGCAGTAAGTATAGTATCCTACCTCGATGGGTCAAAACCCGATGCCTCAAAAATTAGACCTCGTCGGAACGAGAATATGACCGGATGAGCGCGAAGCTAACAGCGTAGATAGTAAGGATCCACGAGCTGATCGTCAAAAACTAGGCTCGGGCGGGTCAAATATGTAGAGAGAAGGCAGAGAGAAAGAGAAAAAGAAAGCTTTTCCAAACGTTTAAGCCCACTGGATACTTATAAGCTCGCCAAAAAGGCAGTTCAGTCGACTGAAGAGGCCACTTCAGTCGACTGAAGCTCCTCAAAAAATGTGAACCGCCACAGTTCAGTCGACCGAACCCCCTGGTTCAGTAGACCGAACTCAGGAAAAACAGTTCGGTCGACCGAACATAGCCGTCTAGTCGACCGAACTTCAGGGTTTGAGCCTACTGTTTTTTGTCTCAGTTTTTGTATTTTAAGGCCAACCAAACAAGCCTAAACAAGGTTCGAAAAAGCGTAAAACGCATCTACATGCTGTTCTACAACTCCAAAACATAAACCATGCATCGATGCTATATATCACATGAAGAAAAACACGTCATCATTTACATATATCAAAAATAAAATGATACCGAGTCTCACACATTCACTCAAAAAGAATAATCATAAAATTAAAATCATACTTACACAGAGAGCTTTAAGGCCCTATTTGATAAGGGATTTGAGTTTTGGGTTGGACTACTATAACTGTAGGTCTCTTAAAATTGTGTTTGTTTTGATTGAATTAATATTGCTATTGGAATAATAATTCCTTGTTGTACGAGATTGGGAACGCTTGGGGGGTGGGTTTCAAAATTTAGTCCATTAAAAAGCACCACTTATTTACCATAATACCAATTGTGTCCCTTGATGTTAAATCCCCAAAGAAGAGTTAGTTACCTTCATTACCGTGGCTTATGAGTCAACTCAACTTTTTTTCCCCCAGAGACCATTTTGGTCATTTGATGTGTACTTTATATGCTTCAATTATGATATATCATTCAATTTCTTCAAGGAAAAGAATCGTAAATTTTGTTTTAAAAAAATACGACATGTGTGAAATTATTAATTTTTTCTTTCTAGCATGCTTATAGTTTTTAAAACCTCCAACTATAATCATTATTTTCTTCTTTATTTTCAATGAAATTAAAACTTTTCAACTTTATTCATCTCTTGCATAAATTAAAATAATTATGAAATATGAAAGGGGAGTAGCTAATATATGTTGTTCTAATGGTTAAACAAAAATTTATCGAAAAACACTATTCATTTGTGTTGCATCAAGATGTTGCATTTTGTTGATAAAAGTTTGGAGGGTAAAATTGGTATTATATTATTTAATTATATCATACATTTTACAAATTAAACATATTTTTAATGGTTAATTATCTAATTCTATAGTAATTAAATATACAAAGAATTAATTCGATCTTATTATTAATTTAACATTATTTATAATTTTATATTAATTTTTTAAATTTTTTATTAGAGAATTTGTGACACCCCATCCTCTAGGCACGTCGGGACATACGTAACTATAAGTAAGGGAGATATTCTAGCCATGCATTCATATTTACATACGATAATTACTACATTATTAAAGGTTCAGAATTTGTTCAGCATACTTAACGAATACAGTCATCTAGAAAATTTCAACAAAAATTACAATATGATCGTGAAAAAACTAAACAAAAGATCAAAAAAAGAATGTTCTACGTCTTCAAGCGGCACTGTTGGGGTCGGTTGGCTCTTGCCACTCTCTCCCTTCCTCGAAATCTTATTCTTCAACGAACACGCCTTCTTCAATTGGTTATTCTTCTTTACTTGTGGCACAAATGCCATGAGCCAAAATCTAGAAGCAAATTTTTTAAACTATCTAACAAATTCACAACAAAATATTCTACAATACATATCGTATAATACTCAATACAATTTAAGGACAATGAGATGGACAGTTTATCATTTTCAACAGGGCAAGCATATATAAGAACAATTGTGCAAGTGCGTGATGCAGATGAGTGCAATACAGTTGCAACCCAATGTATTTCCAGAATAATATCATGAATTCTACGCCAGAAATTACATTGTAGACTTCATGGTACATTGATCACCTAATCTATTCTCGCCTTGTTGCGAAAGGTAAGCCCTCACCTTAGCTACATACATTAGTCATTTTACGCAATAGCAACGCCTTTATCCAATTTTATCCATCCTTATTCCAAGCCAATCGATCCCACCTTAAGAACCAGGATGCTTGTTAAGCGTCAATCCAAAGTCTAATTAAAAGCTAGCGACGAACCCATGATGCCTAACCCCTCTTTTTATAATAAATAATCTCCTAACTCAATTTCAAATATGGCAACTAGGGACGCCCTAGATCCACAACCACTGAAAGAATGATTACCATGTCACCCAACCCAAATTAAAAGGTACGAAAGGGACTCTGATAACCCAAAATAAAATGTAGGAATACTCATGATGTGCAATATGCTTCTTGTGTGCAATTAATTATAGCATGCCATATAAACACTATATGGCATGGGGTACAACTTGCTAAAACAAAAAGTACAAGCATGCGAAGCATAACCATAAATTATGTGTCATAGAATCGAACTACCGGCATGAGTTCATTTCATCAAAATTATCATTTTCATACACTAATTACTCACAAAACTCATATAAAGTCCACATACTCAAATTCCATAAAGTAACATGCCACTCAAGTACTTAGCCAAATTTAAGTACATATTTAATTGTCCATTTTAAAAATAAATGAGTGTTTTAAGGTACCTAGTGTGGCATTTGGATTAAGGGGTTTCAAAAATATTTTAAAAATAAGGGACTTCAAATATGTGTCGAAAAATATTTTAACACCTTGGAAATCAAATTATGAAAGCCCATTTTTATTAAAAATAGAGTCGTCACATAGTTTTTGAGAAAAATTAAGAAAAATAAAAATGACTACTGATCTTTAAAATGTTTAACCAAAGAAAGAGATTTGGGAGCTAAGGTACGAATCGGAGAAGGTGTTAGGCACCCCGTTCGCCCAACCATAAAGTCAGCCTCTACTAATCATCATTGGTTATTTAATAGAATTTCTCAAATGCATGTAAATAAAGAAAATAGAGACAAAGATAGAACATCCAAAATTAAATATGAAAAATATATAACATATGTACACAGCACTCCAAATTAGAACAAATAAAGAGGTGAATTCCTAAGTCCTATGGAATGTAATTTCTAACTAAAGGATACATAGAATATTTTCACATGTAATATTCACAAAAATAAACTAACTACAATTATTTGCATAAGTGAACAAAAATATGCTAGAAAATGTTAAAATTACTTACACATGATTTGTTACAAAAGATAAACTAAACTATTTTAAACCTGCTTTCAAGTGAAGAAACTAAAATGTACATTAACATTAACATGATGAATAAAGAAAAAGAAACAAGAAATGTAAAATAAGAAATATATAAAAGAGAAAACTTTTTATTAAAAGAAAGCTTACTTAACAAAGAAATTTAAAATAAAAAGATTTATAAAATCGAATTTAAAGATTTAAAAGAAAAGAAGAACTTTACGAAAGAAAAATTATGCTAAAATAAAAATAGGTTATAAAATGTTATTAAATTATTAAAAAAAAACTTAACTATTTGCACGGTGTATTGTAAAAGAAACAAAAGAGAATAAAAACAAAAGAAAAGAAAAGAGAGAAAAATTACTATAATAAGAGAAAATTTATATTAACATTTAAATATGAAAATTAACTTAAAAGACTTTTTATAATTTTTTGGGTTTAACAAAAGAAAATAAAAGAAGAATAAAGTAAGCATTATAAAGAGAAAAGAAAAGAAAATGGAAAAAGAAAGGAAGGAGATGGAATATTAAAAAAAAGAAGAATAAAATAAAACTACATTACAAGAAAAAAAAATAAAGTTGCATTACATGGAAAAAGAAATGAAAAGAAATAAAATGCTACAAAGAAAAATTACACTACTATGAAGAAAAGAAAAGAAAACGAAAAATAAAGATTAATGAAGGGACACTAATATTTAAAAGAACATGACATTAAATTAATATTATAAGAAAAAAAAGAAAATAATAATAAAAAAAGAATGCTAGAAAAATAAGATAAATTAAATACAACTATTTAACTAAAATGTGAGATATAGTATTAATTACTACATTCATATAAATGTAAGTGTATTATTATAACAATTAACAATACTAATAAGTTGTAATTGCAAAAATATATTAGTACTATTTTGATGAAAGAATTAAAGAAAAAGACAATGTGCTTAGTGTGGACGTGTAAATTAAGCAATTAAGCAATTAATCAAAAAGATTAAACTAAATGAAGTAATTTAATAAACAATGTTAATTACGTAAACAAAAGAAATGCACAAATTAAAATTAAAAGTTAACCCAATCACTCTAGGAAAGAGAAAATGGAGTTTAGAAGGATCGGGGATCCAAACGAGGTACTTAGATTGTCGAAAAATTCTCAAGTCGGGAATGCGCTTTAATGGCCCAATCCTCGGGTGGTGATCCAAGAAAGGCTTCAATGTAGGCGTCGGAGGTTCGGACCTCGGTATCTCGGAAGGGTTTCGACGTCGAGGCTCGAAATTGCTCGGCGACTCGACGGAGCTTCTCTCTCAAAACCTCTCATTCATTTTATGTCCTGAAAAATGTACCAGGGGTACGGTATTTATAGAGTTCATCAACCAATGATGTTCTGCCAAGTTTTAAGATATTTCAGGCCATTTGGAGTTGGTGGTCACCATAATGCAAGTTGGCGGTCGCCATGTTTTTGAAAGGTTCTACAAGGTTCTATTGGCGGTCACTACAATGCAAGTTGGCAGTCGCTGGTTTGGAGATGGCGGTCACCACTTTTGGCCAGGGTTTCCAAGAGGTTCTATTGGCGGTCGCCACAATGAACTTGGCGGTCGCCTTACTTGGACAGCAAGTTTCGATGGTTTGACAAAATTCCATTGGTTTGAAAGTTTAGGGTTCAAATACCAAACTTGGATCACTTTTTGAGGATCGAACTGGAGCACCATTCTCCCTGTTTTCATCATCAGATTCACCTAAGATTAGGCGGGGTCAAATTGAAGTGTCAACAGTTGTCCCTCTTTGATATAACTTGCATAGCAACGCGTGAAACAAGTTATATCAAAGACCCAGAGACAACAACCATTTGACCGAGTCGTCAATCTTAAGCTACAAATGCACAAGCATGCATATGATATTGGTCGTACTCGAATTCCCATCGAGCTGCCTACGTACTCCCTTTGCTAAGGATTATACCATAACGTAGTTCATGGGGCAAAATGCAAGATAAGAAAAATGATGCATGACAAGTATAGTGTGATGTAATGCGCATCAGTTTAAGGTCATGAGGAGGACCGACGAGTCAGTTTAGGTCATGAGAAGGACTGATGAGAAAAACATCAAACTAATAGGTCAAGTTAAGACCTAAAAATTCGGAACGAGGCGCGAGATAAAAATAATTAAAAGCTAAGTCACGGCATAAAATTAATTTTATTAGGAGAAAACACCAAATTAATATAAGGGTTAAAGTAGGAAAAACACACACAATTAAAGAAATACTCAAGATTTTAAATTTATTTTTGGAAAGTCCATAAAAATTGTTCTTAGAAAATAAGAAGAAATTATTTTATTTCATATGCGAAATCACCATACAAATGAACTAAGCACGCTTAACATAACTAATAAAAAGACAAATAACCCAAACAACCCCTTCCATGAGATGACTGCTTGCAGTCTGGGGAAGAGGAACCGTTTTCCCTCTAACATGGTGGTCGCTGCCTTAAAATCCTTCGAAAGTGGCGGTCGCCGAGTAAGCCCTTGAACCTAGCAGTCACCATAAAACCTTTGGGAAACCTAATGATCGCTAACATTGAAGATGGTGACTGCCATCTCCAGACGCGCATAAGCCCCCCAAGCTCGCTCGGGTTAGGCTCACTTATTCACTTCTCACTCTCTCTCTAGCTTTCTCACTCTCTCAGACTTTCTCTTAGCTTTCCCCCTTGCTTTCTCACTTTCTTTAGCATTTTCTCTTTGCTTCTTGTTTATCTTTTTTACCTAGTTTTTACACGATGTTTACCCTTCTGTTCGTGATTCTATTCATTTTCAAGGCGGGCCTAAGCCATGGGGATGATGACTTGAGGGCGCGACAAGGCCCCTCCGCTGCTGGGAGTTCTTCCACGGGGACTCTCAAAGGTTCGACTTCCAGTCTTCCTGCTGGTGGAGTCACTTCCACACAGCCCACTACTGCGATGGATGCTCTCGTACTCGAGGCAGAGCGTGCTTTCCATCGGGCTGCTGAGGAGGCACGGGCAGCTGAGGAGGCACAAGCTACTGCAGATGCTGCTGCGGAGCATGCGGTGGCTAACTTTTTAGATCCTGACGCTGGAGAGGATCACCCAGCACCCTTCGACCTGCATACTTATGCTCCACTACCTCATCGTGTAGTTCCACGCGGGATGAGACGCTACGAGCCTCCTGCTGACGTGGTTGCTGCTGACGTTCTTCTGCGGGAGCCTGACCACCATATTTTTCGCCAACGACCTTCGGTATGTACCCTTTCCTCACCGTCATTAATACCAAAACATGATATATGAAACGTAGACGCATGCCTAGGATTTCCCAGATGATATGATAATGTGTTTTGATATGATGATGATGATGATGACATTGACGATTTATTTTAATGTGTTTAATGAATGATTTTGATGATGTGGATGACGATTGGAATTTGAACTTAGCTTAGGTACCTATGCAATGAAAATTAAAACAGTAGGGACATTTAGGATTTGAACAAACAATGAAATTGGCAATTAATTATTTAAGTAAAAAGCTTAAATTTACTATTTTTATTTTTAGGAAAAATATAAGAAATTAAGAGGGCATTTTTTTAAGGGGTAATTTTTATCAAACTCTAGAAATTTAAGGGGTATTTTTTGAAAAATTAGAGAAAAAATTTAGAATCCTTAGAAAATTTTGAAAAGAATTTTAGAAAATTTGAGCAAATTTTTAAAAAAATCCTGAAATTTTTTTTAGGGGTAATTTTTATCAAACTCTAGAAATTTAAGAGGTATTTTTCGAAAAACCTTAAAAACATTAAGAGAAGGAAATTTTTCCAAAGTCCCAAAAAATTAAGGAAAATTTTTAAAAAGTTTTAAAAATTCTTGAAAATTTAAGGAAAATTTTAAGAAAATCCTGAAAATTTTTAGAAAACCCTAGAAATTTAAGAAAAATTTTAAGAAAATCCTAAAAATTATCCTAAAAATTTTTAGAAAGCTCTAGAAATTTAAGACAAATTTTAATACAATCCTAAAAATTATCCTAAAAATTTTTAGAAAGTCCTAGAAATTTAAAAAAAATTTTAAGAAAATCCTAGAAATTTTTAGAAAGTCCTAGAAATTTAAAAAAAAATTTAAGAAAATCCTAGAATTTTGATGGAAAACTTTAAGAAAATCTTGAAAATTTTTAAAAAGACCTAAAAATTTGAGAATTTTTTTTTAAAAAATCCTAAAATTGTGAGGAAAATTTTTAAGACCATGTTAGAAAATCTTCGAAATGTTAGGAAGATTTTTTTTGCATGATTAACACGAAATGACAAAGATTTGCCTACCATACCAGGGTCTGGGATTTCTAGTCTTTTACTAGGACGTGCAAAATCAAAAGATCATCACTTACACACGAACCTAGGGTTATGGTGCCTAGTTTTCTTTAGTTTGAAAGAATCGAAGGGTCATCGCTTCTATTCTTCTGCACTTTGCTTGCTCGATCCGTTCTTTATGTATTCTCTATTTATCTTCTTCTTCTCAGGCTGGTCACTATGTCAGAGGCTTCGGAGGTTCTACCTTCGGGGAGGTGTTGGAGTGGTACGATGCCCTACCTGCACCTAGCCGAGCTTACATTAACACCTCTAGTTTTGCTCGCTTCATACCCTTGTTGGGTAGGACGAGCAACGACCGAGTATGGTTGACAGCTCTGGCAGAGCGGTGGTGGGATATCACCAACACCTTCCATTTTACTACCTTTGAGGCCACTCTTACGCCTATGGACTTCGCACTCATCACCGGCATCCGGGTTGGAGGAGCTCCCATCCCATTTGATCCATTCATAGCCTAGTCGATCGACGCGCTGCTGTATTTCCTTAGAGCTATCCATGCGCAGATGAATCGTGGCCGGGTTTGGTATACCTGGTTTTTCAAGCAGTTCAGACATTTTCAGTACACCGAGCCTCGCCACTACGAGTGGGTCGCCCGAGATTTTCTGATGTATATGTTCGATACCTCCTTGTTTTTTAACAAGTAGAATACCGTTCATTTGCATTACTTGGGCGCCCTGGTTCGTTTGGACTGGGTTGCTACTTATGACTGGGGAGGACCCGCTCTCGTTACACTCTACAGCTTCAAGCGGACTTTGACTTGGTTCCCCCAAGAGCTCAACATCGGGGGATATTGGAGGATCTGGGAGGTACGGTTTAGTTTTTGTAGTTCTCCCTTCATTTCTGTTATCTGTTATTATCTTCTTGCTGACATCTTCTTCTTTGCAATTGTGGACCTATGAGTTCCTTGGGCTTCACGTCCTAGTGAACTCCTTAGCGGATCCTTCAGTCATTTCTCGAGCGGCCCAATGGTCCCAAGGCCTAAAGGGGAAGAAGGTTGGAGGGAAGGACATTGATCGGTTTCGGGTATCACTGGACCAGCTGACCCCTGACCAAGTATCTGTTATATTATACTGCTTACCGCACTGTTCACTGCACTGTTCTTTGCACTGTATACTGTTCATCATATAATACGGCTTACTGTCCTTCGCATTGTACTGTACTTTGAACTATTACAGGTCCACTGAGATGTCTGGAGGGGCATAGAGGATCGGACTGGCGCAGGCCTGATGTGCAGCCGGAATATCGCCTCTAGGCGGATCCTGTTGGAGGGTCCATTTGGACAGGAGTACTATCTAGGAGAGCGAATGGTTCGCCAGTCACTTGGCCTAGATTACTTTCGAATCCCAGTGGTTTCTCCAGCTTATATGCGCCAGACTGATCATTTGAGCCCGGTCGATCTCCTTTTAGAGTTGGTGGGGACTCCTGCAGCTGAGCTATTGGTGGCAAGGGAAATTACACTGCCTGGGCCCGGGCTCATTTATTGGGTTCATTGGTTCCTGGCCCGACTACCCCAGGTGGCAGGAGGAGACGGATGCTAGAGGACGAAGGAGTTGGTGTTGGTGCAGCTGCTGCTGTTGGAGTGGGAGCTGCTGCTGCTGGGGCTGCTGCTGGTGATACTGCTATCGGGATGCGAGGCCTAAAGATTCCACGGGATGTCCAGACCGTAGCGTACAGATTTCCTTTTTCTCTACCAGTCCCTATTCCGCCAGTGCCGGAGTTTAGGGTTGACATCGGCCAGGTTAGTCTCCTACCTTTCCTTCAATCACTTGTTCTTTTTTATTTGTCTAGTTTTCCTAAACTGTTCCCCTTTGCAGGTCGATTAGGCTTGGTTAGATCGTACGATGCTAATGGTCACCGACTTGAGGCTACTGGCCCGGCAGATGGATGCCTCAATGCGAGCAGTCGGCAATGCTTTCACACCAGTAGCCGTTGTGAGTATCTTGCGAGCTCTTTTTAGTTTTTTTGCATTTTTTTGTATTTATTCTGTTCTGAGTCTTACTTCTCTCTTGACAACCTCCAGTTCCAGCTAATAGTATAGTGCCACCACAGGCTCCAGTTAGGCCCCCTGCTCCAGCCCCAGCCCCGGTTCGTAGTCGTGGTTCCCAGGCATCTTCTCTGGCTCGTTCCAGAGGATCAGTCTCATCAACTCAGAGCCGATCCAGAGTTGTCTCTTCCTCTGGAAGTGATGATGGTGATGACTTCGATAGACTCTTCGAGGATGATAGCACGGAGGAGGTCGACTCTTCCTCCCGCAGAGTCTGCCCAAGGCACACCTGAGAGAGAGAGCTTCCCCCTTCCCTAGTTTTATTAATCTTCTGCTACATTTATTTTGATGAGCCTATGTTCCCCAGTTTGACACATTTTTACACATTTACTTGCTTCATAGGCCTGTGCGCCCCAATTTTCCGTTTTATTGGGCCTCGGTGCCCCGGTTACATTTTGATACATTCTGATGTATTTTGGGCCTTTGTGCCATTTATTACTCCACACACTTATCCGTTGCATGACTTTCCTTTATTTGCTGCTCAAACTGCCTTGGATGCATAATTCAAATGCCACAACTTATACAGATCACACAAATCGCAAACTGACACACACCCGCCATGTTCAAACATGGCGGTCGCCATAATATAACATGGCGGTCGCCACTAACAAGGAGACTGACATGGCAGTTGCTATCTTCAACCTGGCGGTCGCCTGGTCAAAAGGCTGATGTCACTGTACTATGCTTTTCAGAGTTGGCGGTCGCCCACTCCAAGGAGGCAGTCACCACTTTGAATATGCCTTTTGCCAAAATTTTGATTTTTTGCCTTTTCTTACCTTATAAATATAGCCCTGAAGGCCCCATTTTCTATTTTTCTAACTCAAATGGCTTCTCCTCTTTCTGCATAGATTGAGGCATGCTCCCATATTGAACGTTTAAACATTGCTCTTTTCGGCCTCAATGCCCTTTTCTCACTAAGGACCGTGAAGATTAACAAATCTTTACTATTAGCTGCTGCACAACTGTGGGATCCGCAGTCTCACGTCTTTCAATTTGGCCTTGAAGAGCTATGCCCGACTGTAGAAGACTTTGCTGCTATTTTGGATTTGGCCCCACGAAGCTCCGTTGCTATTCCCACTTTCTTTCTCTCGACTCAATAGCAGGTGATACAACTTTGTGGTCTATCCAGGATGGAGGCCTCTCTTCTGACACAGGATGACTGCCTTGACATACCTTGGATCATTGATAGATTCCATCCTACCGATGACCTCAGTGACCTCGACTTTCAGCTGCGGCGACGCTATGCACTTTGCTTCTATCTTCTTGCTCAGTATCTTCTTGTCCCTTTTGATGGGCGGGTTAGTTGTACATTGGTTGACATTGTCGGTCAGATATGGATGGGGAAGGATTTTGTACCACTTGTCTTGGCCAAGACACTGCTGGGTCTAGATGCCGTTTATCATGGTGAGACCACTACTTTTGCTAGCAGCCCCTTACTTGTTCAAGTAAGCTCAAAACCTCTCCCTTTATCAGACTTTTGTCATACTGCAAGGGTTCTCTTCTTATTGTTCTAACTTTTGATGCAGATCTGGTTGATAGAGAAGGTAAATCTTGTGCAGAAACCACCCACTTATAGGCACAATGCCTCAGCCTTTCTGTACTGTCCCTGTTATTAGATATACGACACCAAAGCAGCCTGACGACAGTACCTTTCTTCTCTCGCTGGCCCAAATATTACTTGGCAGTGCCCCTGGTGGAGAATTCATGCCATGACTCTAACTACTATGGATCATCCGGGTGTTCTACTGGTCGGTCTATGCCAAACTACTTTCTATTACCCACATAGGATCATGCGGTAGTTCGAGCGAAGCCATATCATTTTTCCCAGTATTCAAGGTCGTCTATTTTCTTTTGCACTGCGGGCTCCATATCTAACACAGTATCAGGAAGCCTGGCCTTCTCATTCACGTATGAAAATACAAGAGCTGCAATGTCCTGAGCTTTCTACAGGGTACAAGACATGGCTGACACAAGATAGAGAGAAGAAAGATAGAGATGAAGGGACATAGGTTGCAAAGAGGAGAAAATTTTGAGGACCTCTGCTTTGTTTTGAAAATTTCATTAAATTTCATAGCCTTCCATTTTATTTTATTTTTTGTAGAGTTTGGACTTACGTGCCCTCCCTTTATTTTCGAAAACCTTGTAACTCTGATCAATGTAATGAAAACTATCGCTTTTATGTTTAAGATGGTTCAAATTTATCTAAAGTTTTTCAATGACTTTATTATCAAAATTCAGAAACAAATTTTCACTCGTCTTACTTAGATTCAAAAATGATTAAAAATAAAGAATGTGGCCGAACTTCTTAGAAGAAGTTGCGTACGTATCCCACAAAGATGAAATCAGGCCTTAACGTAGTTCGGGCTCAGTTTACTCTCAAGTATTAACACTCTCCTTTTGTGATACCCTAACTTTTGCCAAGGTTGCCCTTTTGGGTTTTCGACTTTACGGGCTGCTCTAACTTTTTCCTGGGTCGTCTTTTCAATTTTTAACCCAGTGATCTTTTATCTTATTTTATTTTTCTCTCAAGGGTAGTATTTTTTGAGTTGATCAATGTTTACTGGAGTGAATAACACATTGCCATCTACATCCATAATAATAATAGCACCACCGATCATGATGGTTTTGATGAGAAACGGTTCGGACCAGTTTGGCTTGAACTTGCCTCTCGGGTCAAAGATAGGAGCTCTGATTTCTTAGAGAACCAAATCTCCTTCTCTAAGATCTTGAGTTTTGACCTTTTTATTGAATGCTTGAGTTATCCTCATTTGATAACTTTGTACATGAAACAGTACCTCTAGTCTTCTTTCACCAAACAAGAGTAATTTTTTCATTCGGTTCTATGACCCCCTGAACCTTATAATTTTGAGTTGTTTATATACGTGAAGCTTTTATTCCAGTAAATGATAGCATCGAGCATGGTTTATGCTTTAAAGTTGTAGATAATCATATCTAAATGTGTTTTCTGCTTTTCCAGACCTTGGTTAGGTGGGTTGGGTTGGTTTTTGGCTTGAAACACAGCAGCAAATTCCAGTACGCCTCTGGTGTGGAGTTCGGTCGACTGGAGGGTCCAGTTCGATCGACTGAACCGTAGATCTGGAGTTCAGTCGACTAAACTCACTAGTTCGTTCAACTAGACAGTGCTATTTTTGGTTTTCTATAAAAGCTCCAGCGGTGGTATTTTTTATACAAAAACATTTCTTCAGACTTAAGAAATCCCTTTTCTCCTCCTTCTTTCTAGCTTTGAGGGCCCGGGGCATGGTTTTGAGTTGATTCTTTCATGGATCCTTACTAATAGTGCCGAGGGCTTCTCATCCATCCGATCGGATTCTCATTCTAACGCTGTTCAATTTTGATACGTTGAGTTCTTGACTCTTCGAGGTAGGATTCTAGACCTACTTCTGTTATGAGGATGCTATATGCAGTTATACTTTCTTTCATCGGGTAGAAATTACATCAAATGCTATTTTCATGTGTAATCATCATTTTTGGGAAAAAGTGGGGGTTTTTATGCCTTTTCTCGGTTATATGCATATTTTGGATACGTGGTATCCGTAGTTTTCAAAAGAGATTTGAAAACGAGGTATTTTGTGAAGATGGTGAAAAACGTGCTTTTGAAGGTTTTGAGCTAACCCGCGGGGTTGAGTCTCACCTTTTAAATATTTTGTTAGAAATGATTTTAGATCTCCATTTTGATAGATTGGATTTCTTTTTATACATGTCTTATATAAATCATTTTACGAATTTTCAAAGTTGAGCTACGGGGGTTTTAAAATGTTCTCCATAGATGTACCGTAACAGTGTGTGTGTTGAGTTGGGCTTTCATTGCTCTTCTCGGTGTAAGTCCAGAAACGTGTGCAGAATAGGTCCTTATGTGCCTTCGGGTTAATCCTGATAAACATGGTTGGTGGGTGCTTAGTGCCCTCGGGTGTGACCCCGTAAACTAAGTCGGTTGCCTCTGTTAATGGCGTTATTGTTGTAACTCCGTATAGAACTTGTCATTACTAAACCTACGGATCGAGGGTAATGGATGAGAGTCTATAGTTGTTATCTTTTTCGATGTGGCAGAGTCGGTACGTAGGACTGCATTTATATCTTTCTCCTCGACTTAGTGGCCTGAGTGAAGCTTACTATTTTATTTACAGCTTTCCTTTAATTGTGGTATGATATCTATTAGGATGATATGCATAGTTTGAAGGATGAAAAATGTGAGGTTTTATGAGATAAAACCTTTTTGAGACTCGGAATAGTCTGATGAAAAACTTGTGGTTTTGGAAGAAAAACCTTTTTGGCACCCGTGGTTGAGCCTGTGTGTGTATATTTGCATAGCCTATTTTACAGTTTCATTGTTTATGTTCCTATTGGGCTTCAGCTCACGGTGTGGGAATTTGCGGTAAAACCTTTTCATGTGAGTATGAGGAGTTAACCTAATTGCAGAGGTGATGAAAAGCTTGCTATAGTTTTTTCTTTTTGAGACATGTACTTACACATGGGACGCCTGATGAGGCTGGTTTTATACGCCTTTTAGCGATATGTTTATTTATGTATGAGATGCATATTTTTCAGATTATAAGAGTTGAACTGTGGGGATTTTTTATCCAAATGTTGTATATTTTAAATTATCAACTGTGAAACCTATTTTTCTTAAATGGGTGTTTTGGGGGGCTTTCACGTGACCCGGATGTTTGGGGCGTGACAACTTGGTATCAGAGCTCTGGGTTCGAATACCTACGTGTCATGGGAAAGAGGGTACATCACCTTGTGATAATGTGTGTGTGCTTGACTCCATGTGTTACAGCATTTTCCTAACATAGCACGATAGCTTATGGTATATACGTGGGTATGGAGGTTGGGCCTTAGGATTGATTAGTCTTGCTTTCGGACATTTGAATTCACATACTTGGGAGCCATGTTAGAGACGCGTTTCACGGACGTGATTTCTAGCAAGGAATCTGAGTAGGTTGTTCAGAGTGACGAGTCTTTCTTATTGGTTCTCCTCGGTATGTGAGATGTGATGACATGATATTACGTGGCTATGTGTTAGCATGCTTATCTATCTTTTACGTTAGCAATAACCTGTTGTATGGATTCTTATCCTGTTATGTTGCTTTCGTATAGAGTTATGTCCACGCGGGGAGAACGAGGTCGTGGCCGTGGTTCTAGCCGAAGGGACGCCCCAGTCCCAGATATTGGGGATGCTATTGCACCCCAAGGACCTGTTGCTAAGGGAGACCTATTGCGTGAGATGGTCAGCTCCATCCGGCCACTGACTGAGGCCTCTAGGGGGGAGAGACCATACCTGAGCCGAGGGCAACGGTTACAGTGCGTGAGTTTTGCCGTTTGAACCCTCCTACCTTTTCTGGGGATCCCAATCCCACGGTTGCCATTGAGTGGCCGGAGCTGGTTACCAAGATTTTGGATTCGCTTCAGATTGAGGAAGATGATATGAGAGTTATATGTGCCGCCTTCCAGCTGAAAGGGAGTGCTCATATGTGGTGAAAGTTCGCTAAGACCACAGTGGCAGGCACCTGAGATGCATTCACGAAGGTATTTCTGGAGAAATACTTTCCAGCGACTCTGAGGGATTGCTACATGGAGGACTTCTTGTTTCTAACGCAGGGGATGACGACAGTACTTGAGTACGAGGTTGAGTTTACTAGCCTGTCCAGGCTTGCACAGGAGATTGTACCTACTGACGTGTTTCGTGCGAAACGATTCGAGAGGAGTTTGAGGCCTGCTACTCGTGACAGAGTGGCGGCATTCAAGATGCAAGTCTTTACAGAGCTAGTGGAGACTGCCATGAAAGTGAAGGATACTTTGAACGAGACGCGTAGTGACAGGGACAACAGGGGTCAGTCAGATGGGGGACGTACACAGTTCCAGGGACGCAGGGACAAGCGTCGACGAACATCTGGTCCGAGTTCACATCTAGTGGGGTCGTATCCTCCACAGTCTTCTACATCCACGCCTCCCATAGCTTCAACGGGAAGGTCAGACCAGAGAGCACTTATTTTTCATAGATGCCAGCGGCCAGGACATCGTGCGGCTGAGTGCCGGAGTGTCGCGCCTGTTCAGGCACAGTCGCAGTCACAGGCTCAGGAGAGAGGGCCAGTGGTATGTTTTGAGTGCAGCCAGTCTGGGCACATCCGTAGAGACTGCCTCTGAGGAGGGAGTGTGCATAGTACAGCAGGCGCACCAGCTGTTCCATCAGGCCAGGGGAGACAGATGTATTCACAGCCTAGAGCTCAGACGTTTAGATTTGTGGAGGGGGTGCATCAATGCAGTCAGGTAGACAGCTGGCAGTTCAGAGTCATAGCGGATCGGCCAGGGCTTATGTTCTTGCAGATCCTAGTTCATCCAAAACTCCAGTTGTACACGATGCTACTGCTACCACCTCCGTGATCAGAGGTACTCTTCTAGTCTTTAGATCATGGGCCAGTGTTCTTATCGACACTGGAGCATCACATTCGTTTATATCTTCTGCCTTCGTATTTGCATTAGGGTTGCCAATGGATTCGTTGGGTAGTATTATGTGCGTGGAGACACCAGTGAGTGGGAGTGTGAAGTTGAGTCTTGTCTATAGACCCTGCGTGTTAGAGGTCGCCGATCGTTGTATGGAATTTGACCTTGTTATCCTAGACATGACTGCGTTTGATGTCATCCTAGGGATGGACTGGCTGACCACCTATCGTGCCTTCATCGATTGCGATTGACGAAGGGTAACGATTTGTACCCCAGCGGGAGATAGCTTTTGTTTTGTGGGAGACCGAGATGAGGATTTGAGGTCTATGCCAGGTGTTGTGCAGGACCAGGGCAACCTGGGTTCTCTTTTTGTAGCCCTTATGTTGGAGGAGGTAGTTCGGGTTCAAGGAGAGTTACCTCTGGTGGTGTGTGACTATCCAGATGTCTTTCCCGATGATCTGTATGAGTTACCACCGAGCCGGGAGGTAGAGTTTTCTATTGATCTAGTTCCCGGAGCTGCTCCCATATCTATATCGTCCTCTCACTTTGCACCCGCTAAGTTGCGAGAACTCAAGGTGAAGTTACAGGAGTTGCTAGACATAGGGTTTATACGTTCGAGTACTTCTTCGTGGGGAGCTCCTGCTCTTTTCGCAAAGAAGAAGGATGGGTCTTTGCATCTGTGTATCGATTACAGGAAGCAGAATCAGGTGACAATGAAGAACAAGTATCCGATGCTGAGGATAGATGCCTTGTTTGATCAGCTGAGGGATTCGAGCTTCTTCTCAAAGATTGACTTGAGGTCGGGATATCACCAGTTGAGGATTAGGGACGTGAACATAGCGAAGACCGCCTTCCGAACTCGCTATGTTCACTACGGGTTTTTGGTTATGCCGTTCAGTCTGACGAACGCATCGGCTACGTTCATGGGTCTGATGAACTGGATCTTTCATCCTTATCTGGACAGTTTTGTGATAGTGTTTGTGGATGATATTCTGATATATTCACCCACCAGGGAGGCACACGAGGATCACCTGTGGATCGTACTACAAACTTTGAAAGAGCATCGCCTGTATGCGAAGTTCAAGAAGTATGAGTTCTAGATGATTGAGGTGAGATTTTTGGGACACGTGGTGTCGACAGACGGGGTAGTTGTGGATTCGTCGAAGATTGATGTTGTGACAAGTTGGGAACGACCAAAGAGTGTCTTTGAGATACATAGTTTTCTGGGTCTAGTCGGCTACTATCGATGGTTCGTGCTAAACTCGGTGCACCGATGATGCGCCTGACGCGGAAGGGAGTTGTGTTTGCTTGGAGTGAGTCTTGTGAGTCAGCTTTCCAGGAGCTGAGGACGAGGTCGACCAGTCCGCCAGTGTTGATCATTCCAGAGCAAGGCTTGGGGTATACGGTGAACTGTGATGCATCACATGACGGCCTTGGATGTGTTATGATGCAAGAGGGTAAGGTTGTAGCCTACGGTTCTCGGCAGTTGAAGACGCACGAGCGGAACTATCCAACACATAATTTGGAGTTGGCAGCCGTAGTCTTCGCCTTAAAGACATGGCGTCTCTATCTGTATGGTGAGCATTTTGAGGTTTTCTCCGATCACAAGAGCTTAAAATACTTGTTTTCGCATAAAGACTTGAACTTACGCCAGCGACGATGGATGGAGTTGTTAGAGGACTACGATTTTGATTTTCAGTATCACCTAGGGAAGGCCAATGTGGTGGCTAACGCGCTCAGTAGGAGGTCTCACAGGTCGTTAGCTTCTGTGGCTATACGTGAGTGGGACATGCTTGGAGAGGTTGGGGAGTTTGATCTGTGTATCAGGGAGACAGCGACAGGTGCCACCCTATTTTTAGTAGTTACTCGACCAGCATTGATAGCACGTGTATTAGAGGTTCAACAGGCAGACTAGGAGGCTTAGATGATACGAGACCGCATTACTAGTGGCGAGGATACAGGATGATGGATTGTGGGTTCTGATCAGAGTTTGAGGTTAACTAAGAGGTTGTTTGTGCCAGATTCATGCCGAGCAAATCTTCTACGTGCATCCTAGGGGCACGAAAATGTACCATGGCTTACGTCATCAGTTCTATTGGACGGGAATGAAGAGAGATGTGATCCAATTTGTTTCCCGATGCCTCACCTGTCAGCAGGTAAAGGCGAAATACCAGAGACCAGCAGGATTGCTACAGTCGTTGCCTATATTAAAGTGGAAGTGGGAGCACGTCACGATGGACTTTGTATCAGGACTTCCTCGATCACCCAGGGGACACGACGCTGTATGGGTTGTGGTTGATAGGTTGACAAAGTCTTCACACTTTCACCCCATCCGAGTGAGAGATTCGGTGCAATGACTGAGTAGATTGTACGTTAGGGAGGTAGTTAGATTGCACGGAGTGCCAGTATTTATTATTTCAGAGCGAGACCCGCGCTTTACTTTGCGCTTTTGGCAAAGTCTTCAAAAGGCCTTGGGGACAAACTTGATGTTCAGTACTACTTTTCACCCCCAGATGGATGGCCAGTTAGAGAGGACTCTACAGATTCTAGAGGATATGCTAAGATCTTGTGTCCTTGATTCCAGAGGTTCGTGGGAGGATCATCTACCGTTGGCAGAGTTTGCATACAACAATAGCTATCAGTCCAGTATTGGGATGG
>JAOTRH010000985.1:0-58172 GCA_034768845.1 Heliamphora exappendiculata
AACATTCGGGGATTAAATTAAATAATGGAGGGCGGTATTAGAATTTGGCACACCTAGGGATCACTCCCTAGGTGGCCAACCCTATCTAAAGGGGTGGAGATTTAGTTTTGATTTAGATATATATCTCTTGCTAATTTTTACGAAGGAAAGATATATACCATACATATCTTATGTGTGTATGGGAATAAATATATATCAAAAAGGCTAAAACCAAAGAGCGGATCCTAAGCCCTAGCCGCCGCCCCCTTCTCTCTCCCATTTGTATATTCTTTTTGCTTTGAGAGAAAGGTGTGAGATAGAAACCAAAAAAGAGAAGAACACGAAGATCCGGATCTGTGCTCACTCGCCGAGATCGTCATGTGCGTCGGGATATACGTGAGATGATCATTGGGTCATCTCGGATCGTTGTTCTGCATCAAAGAAACTTGTACAAATTTTTTGAAGGTATATTTAATCTTAATATATCAAAGAAACTTGTCTCAAAAAGTTTTTGATAACCATGTAGAAGGGTTAGGTGTCAGGTGTGTTCCTACATTGCTTTGAGTATAAGTAGAAAATTATTAGAAATGTATACTGAAAAACCATGCTTTTTAGGTTTTTTATTCTTGATCCCTGGCATATTAATGAGAAACATTTGAGATATTTTTTCATTCATGGTTTCATGTTTATATTTGTGATGAATGAATGCATAGTCCGTATATTCTGTCTCGTATTTGATTCGGTGCATGCTGCACGAAAGATCGGGTCATAGGATCTGACAGATTATACAGGTACGCTCACAATCGCAATGGACCCGGACATTCCATTGACACGATTGTAGTACATCGTTATGGTAGCTGGTCTTGGCTAGGTCGAACGGGTTGAATTCATGTTTTGAGAATTCGATGTTCGAGCTCGATGTGTTAGTACACTTGGAGTGTATTGAGCGGGATCAACGGGTTGATCAATTCTTTACTGACTATACGAATTGATCCGCATGCCGTATTATTATGTATTGCACGAACTCTTAATCCCGAAGTGATTGATTGATTGAGTTCAGATAGTGTACAGTACTTTGAGTCATCAATGGTTGAGATTTACTCCATGAGATCAATAATACCGATGAGTTAGGTACTGGCGTTGTTTGTCCGATGATCGATAATCAGCTAACGGAAGCCACGTCTGACTTAAGTTAACGAGTTCCCAGATTGGAACATATACCGATCGATAATCGGTATATGTTCTTAGGAGAGTCTTTTGATAGGATCCCAGCAGAACCAAAACCGAACCCTGTAACTACAATAAAGCACTTTAGGACAAAGATGTAGATCTTGGGTAAAAGGCTGTGAATTTAGAGATGAAATTTATGTATTCCAATCAGATTTGGGAACTTATTGAACCACCCGAAGGGATAAAACCCATTGGATGCTAGTGGATCTACAATAGGAAGAGATGAGCATGCGGGAAAATTGAAACCATCTAAGCTAGGCTTGTTGCAAAAGGGTTCACTCAGAAAGAATGGATCGATTATAAGGAAACCTTTTCGTCGATAGCCATACTTAAGTCTATCCGGATTCTCTTATGCATTGCTGCTCATTTCGATTACGAAATTTAGCAAATGGATATCAAGACAGCTTTCCTTAACAAAAGTCTTGATGAGTGTATCTATATGATACAACCAGACGGTTTTATAGTGAAGTGCAAGTAGCGCATGTTGTGCAAGCTTAAGAGACCTATTTATTGACTTAAGCATGCATTAAGGTCTTAGAATACTTGTTTAATCAAGCCTTAAAATCTTATGATTTTGATAAAAGTTCATATGAGTACTGTGTATACAAGAAGCGTGACGAAAGCGTGGTGATCTTACTAATATTTTATACAGATGATATCTTGCTCATCGAAAACAATGTGGGGGCATTATCTACAGTAAAATTATGGTTATCTGGATAGTCCGATATGAAGGACTTGGGAGAAGCCAGTCATATCCTTGGGATCAAGCTTGTGCGAGATCGAAAACAAAGGATGCTGAGCTTATCACAAGTAAAGTATATCGATGATATCTTTGCTCGTTTTAGCATGCAGGATTCCAATAAAGGGTTTTCTTCTTTGAGGCATGAAATCACTCTATCCAAGGATCAGTGTCCTAAGACACCAGATGAGATAGAGAAAATGAAGGTGGTTCCTTATGCTTCGAAAGTAAGAAGCCTGATGTATGCTATGCTTTGCACTAGACCCAACATCTGCTTTGCCGTTAGCATGGTTGTCAGATATCAGTCTAACCTAAGACAACAGCATTAGACTGCGGTAAATAATATGTTCAACTACCTGAAAAGGACTAAGAATTATATGTTGGTTTACCAGGCAGACAGCTAGTACTTTTAGGGTACACATATTCAGATTTTCAGTCAGACAAAGATTTCCATAAGTCTACCTCAAGGTATGTGTTTACCTTAGGAGGTGGAGTTATTAGTTGAAAGAGTATCAATTAGTCTTGCATTGCTGATTTCACCATGGAGGCCGTAGTTGGCAGCTTCTGAAGTAACCAAAGAGGTTATTTATCTCAAGAACTTCCTGTTAGATTTAGATATGGTACCTTCACTTCAGTCGATTATTACACTTTATTGTGATAATAGCAGAACGGTTGCAAACTCGAAGGAACCAAGAGTCCACGAGAAAGAAAATCACATTAAGCGTAAGTATCACCTAATACGAAAAATTGTATAAAGGCGTGATGTTGCTGTGACCAACATTTTATCATGAGAGAACCATGTAGATCTTTTTACAACCTTGTAGATCCTTTTATAAAGAACTTACCAACTTAAACTTTTGATAATCATGTAAAGGCATGGGATTCAGATGTATAGCAGCATGATTTTGAGTATAGGTGGGAGATTCTTAGAGTTGTATACTGAAATTCATGTTTTTAGTATTTAATTTTATTTTAATAAAATTAATTTTTTTATTTTATGAAAATCTTAATGAGCTATGTATGTAATATTATTTCTTTAATGTTATGCATGGATGTCCTTTATTTTGTACAGTATTTAATCTGGTGTGTAGAGTACGGCTTACATACAAAAGACCAAGTTTTAAGTTCTTGCAAAATATAAATATTTGTTCACAGTTTAGATAAAAATGGGCATACCATCGGTACGACTGTAGTATAGAGTTTTAATAGGCATGTCTTGGTTACGGGAAACAGATAATAGCGTCGTCTATTGTTACGACTCTCTATACTAATACATTTTGTGTGTATTGAACGGGACACATTAGGGTAATTAATTTTATATTAATTATATAAATTAGTTGATATCCCAATATTATTATGAATAGTGCTTATTCTCTTAATCCTGAAATAATTATTGATTTGCGTATATTTAATATCCGTTGCATTGATTCATTAGAAGGTGCGATTTTTTATGAATTTATATTACCGGTGAGTTGGATAGTGCTATTATTTATATAGTGAATATTAATTATTGACGAAATTCACGTCTCGAATGATCAGGATTAACGATACCCTCTTAAAGAAACTTATAAGTTTTTACTGGGCCAAACTCTACAGGTGGATTTGATCATCCGGCCGTCAAATAAGTTAAGCGAAAGAACTTGAGAAATTTCATGATACTGATTAAATTAAATTGTTAGTAATTAAATTTAATTAACGGGTATTGAAAATCTTAACGTGGGGAAATAAGTTAAGTATTTAATAATAAGAGCTCATTGCAAAAAGTCTTGAGATTATACCTTAGAGTGTAATTACAGTTCTTTTGTGGTGTGAACTATAATTTAGTATTTTATGAAAATTACAGAAATCGCTACAAGGTTTTAATGATTACAGATACTGCTGAGAGGTTTGCATAATTGCAAAAACTACGGGATACGTATATGGGTTAGACTAGAAGTCATTGTCATAATTACTCCACAGGTCCCTCTTGTAACCCTATTAATATGCGGGTAGGCTAAACTAAATTCATAACTTGTCTTTAAGACTAAAGTTAACTAGGTTCTACCGGTACGAGTTCTCGAATGATTGTACCCCACACTACATTCGGGAATCGCATAAGAAAATATATTAGAAGGTCTGATAGGAGCTTCAACTCGGAATCAAAAATCGTAGTTGAAGAATCGGCCAAAAAGATATTCTTCTAAATTAACTGTGGTTGCACGGATTTTTATTTTGATCTATCAACATCAAAAGTTTTATCTAGAACCTGTTTTGGCAATTGCCCAATCAGTTACTTTTTGTCAAAAATCGTTTACAAAAATAATGATCTTGACAGTTTTGCCTCCAACACCATACACCAAAGAATAAGACGTGGTTCCTATTAAAGCTCTTATCGATGTCCTGTACCCCCAGAATGCAAACGGTAGGTGTTCCGGCCAATCTTTATTTGAGCTGATAATCTTTTGTAGAATCTTCTTTACATTCTTATTTGCTGCTTCGACTGCCCCGTTAGTTTGTGGCAGATATGGTGACAACTTGTGGGCTACTATCCGGTATTCTTCAAAATGGTCTAAGACCTCACCCTAAAAGTGCAAGCTGTTATCTGAGATGACTTCAAGAGGGACCCCGTACCGGCAAATGATGTTCTGTTTGATGAACTTGGCAACATGTGAAGCTTTCAATACCGAGTAGGATGCAGCTTCCACCCACCTAGTAAAATAGTCGATGGCTACTAAAATGAACTCGTTCCCATTTGATTCCTTTCGTGTTACCCTGCCAATCACGTCAATGCCCCATACTGAGAATGTCCACGGGGATGTCAAGCTATACAGTGGGATAGGAAAATGTGGATAATGTTTGCATGGATCTGACACTATTGGCTAACATGTTTCCACTCATGTGAGGCCCACAGACTATCGCATGTATCTCTTTTATCAGCTCTCATCCTTCTTCACTGTTGACACACAGTTTATTGACTCGAGAATGCCATCATTTGTATAATTTTCTTCCGCAAATAACAAACTGTGCAGATAATCTCCTTATTGCTCTTTTGTTCTTTTTGCTAGTAAACTTGGGATGTTCTCCTTCTTCCACGAAAGTTTGTATGTCAAAGTACCAAGGGACATCATCAGTGCTTTCCTCGATTGCAGTTGTTATCTCATATGTCGGCTTTCTCTTCTACTCAATTATCAATGGCCTCATTCTAACCCCGGGTGATATATCAATCATTGATGCCAGAGTAGCCAGTGCATCGGCAAACTTGTTCTATAAACTTGAGACATGAGTGAAAATCACCGATTCAAAGTATGGTTTCAACATTTCTAGCTCTTAATGGTAGAGAATTAACGTTACATCCTTAACCTTCCATTCTCCTCTTGCCTGTGAGACCACCAATGCTGAGCCCCCGATGACTTCTAATTTCTTTGCCCCTAGTTCTAGGCTGCCTCTAACCCGGTTAAGCATGCTTCATACTCAGCTTGATTGTTGGTAACTTCGAAATTAAGCTTTAGAGACAAAGAAACATGTGATTCGTCAAGAGTAACAAGAAGAACTCCTATTCCATAGCCATACTGATTAGATGCGCCATTAAAGTACAAAGTCCACTTATCGTCCTCGACTCCCATCGGCTGTTCATCAGGGAACTAGAATTCTATGTCTTCATCTCCCTCAGCTGGTTGGTCTGCTAGGAACTCGGCTACTGTTCTGCCTTTTACTGACTTCCGGGTGACAAACCTGAGATAAGACTTTGACAGCAACAGCAACCACCGGGCTAGCCTTCTTGTTAATTCTGGCTTCTCGAACAAGTGTTTTAATGGGTCTATTCAGGAAATTACATTCACTGTGAAAGAAAGCATGTAACGCCTTAGTTTTTGGGAACCCCAAACCAAATCCCAACTTGTCTTTTCCAGTGGCGTATATCGTATCTCGAACCCAGTCATCTTCTTGCTCAAGTAGTAGACTACCTTCTCGATTTTGGTTTCTCCTTCTTATGCCAACATACATCCCATAGCCGAGTTAGTCATTGACAAATAGAGAATCAGTGGCCTATCAGGCTTAGGAGGAGCCAAAACATGTGGGTTTGGAAAATACTGACGCATGGCTTCGAATGCGTCTTGGCATTTCTGATCCCATTCAAACTTGACCCATTTCTTCAGCAGACGGAATAACAGCTCGCATGTGGTTGTTAGTTTTACTATGAACTGGCTGATGAACTGTATCTTGCCCAAAAAGTCCCTGAATTCTCATTCGGTCTTTGGAGGAGGGATTTCCATGATTGCCTTGATCTTAGAAGGGTCAACTTCAATGCCTCGTTGAGTAATCATAAATTCGAGCATCTTTCTAGTGGTGACTCCGAAAGCACACTTCTGTGGGTTAAGTCGCATCTTGTATTTTTTGATTCTTTTAAAGAACTTCTGCAATACTATGATGTTGCCATCCCGATTATTGGACTTCACTATCATATCATCCACATACACCTCGACTTTCTTATGTATCATGTCATGCAGCAAAGTAGTGGTTGCCTTTTGATAGGTTTCCCCTGCATTCTTCAAACCAAATGGCATCACACGATAATAGTAGGTGCCCCAATGTGTAATGAATGTTGTCTTTTCTCTATCTTCAGAGTCCATTAGGATCTAATTGTACCTGGAGAAATCGTTCATAAATGACAACAGTGCACGCTCTGTTGTGCTGTCTTCCAAAACATTAATATGCGGTAACAAAAAATCTTCCTTCAGGTTGGCTTTGTTGAGATCCCAGAAATCCACACAGACTCGGATACGTCCGTCTTTCTTTAGAACCAGAACAATATTGGCCACCCATTTCGAATACTTGGTTACCATAAGGAATCCAGCATTGATCTTCTTGGTGACTTCTTCTTTGATCTTCAGAGCCCATTCTGACCGTATCCATCTCAACTTCTATTTGATTGGTTTAGCATCGGGATATAAAGAGATATGGTGTTGGACAATGTTAAGATCAACACCGGGCATGTCCTTGTAAGACCATACAAAGACATCTTTGAATTCTTTTAGTAAAGTTATTAATTACTCACGTTCAACTAAAGATAACGAAGACCCGATTTGCACAATTTGTGAATTAGTTTCATTACACAGATTTATTGACGAAGTTTCTTCAATTATTGGTTGAGCACGCATTTCTTCTTCTCTTTTTATTAAAAATTTTATTTCTTCAGGGACATCCCCGTTGAATTCAAAATCATCAGAAATCATATAAAATAAATCAAACAAAGCAGAGTAACCAAAAATCTTGTTTATTTCATTAAAGAGATAAGGGATTACAAGCTTGGAAGTAACAACAAGGGAAGACGAACAAATAGATGTGCTCTCCAACACAGACTCACATTAATCAGCCTCGAGACATGCATTATGCAAATTACAAGACTCTAAGGACCTATTTTTAACATTCCTTGCAGGTGCATCCAAGATAAGCCCGGTGTAATCAGTTGGTGTGTTGTAGCCCAACATCAAACAGTCCTGGCCAGTTATGTACATCTTAGCCATCTTATTGCTAAATAAGATTCCCATGATAACGTCGTCTAATTTATCTACCCAATCCTCTTCTTGAATCTCCTCTTCTTTCTCAGTTGCCTCTTCTTCCTCTGTATGCGACAACCTGTGGTTGAAGAAAATTTCCAACCCTGGTAACCTTTGATTAGTTTCCTCATCAAACCATGGCTCTGGAAAATCACAGTACATAAAATCTTCACCTCCCTTGACAAAGTAACCGTTCAACGTTGAATGTTGCAAGATTGGTAACACTTGAATGGACTCTGGAATTCCTTGTTGCTTGTGACCCAACCCTATTCCTGAAAAATAAGACATACGTTTCATCATTGTAACCGCATAGGGATTAATGTAGCTCTCTTCCTCCTTTAATAGCATTTGAATAGCCTAAGTGTCATCGAATTGGAACCCACTTAGTGATACATCTCCTTCTCCATGCTAGACTTTTAAGAGAGTCAAGCCATCTTCTCTTGGGGGTTAAATACTATCTTCTCCATGAATGATTAGTACTACCACATTCTTAATCAATTTCAGCTTCTAGTGAAGAGTAGAGGGAACAACTTGCACCTCGAAGTCATGGAGCCAAGGTGACCCCAACAACAGATTGAAAGATGCCAGGACATCAAACACATAAAACTCCACTAAGGTTTACAAAGGTCCGACTGACACAACGAATGATACCATTCCAAGTACATCCCTCCTTGTATTATCATAAGCCCAAACTCCTTGATTACTAGGCTTGAAATGATCCGGCTTCATTCTCAGGCAAACTATAGTTCTAAGTGGGCATACATTCAATGTTGAACCATTGTTGATAAGCGTTACTAGAACCTACTTCTCCAGGCACTTAACGGTGATGTGTAACGACTTATTATGATTTCTCCCTTCTAATGGTAAATCTTTATCAGAAAAAGAAATCACCTTAGGCTCTACAGCTGGCAGTATCAACCCAATTAACTGTTCGGGAGTTACGTCTATCGATACATTGGCCTTATTCAAAACCTTCAACACGGCTTGCTAGTGCCGGTGTGAAGTCATCAACAAACCCTAGATGCTGAAGTTGGCCTGAGTCTTTTTCAGCTGCTTCAGTACTGCATCGTCTTCTTCTTGTTGTTCCTTCTCCTTTCCTTTCCCGCTTGTTTTCCCATTTTCCAATTGAGTCATCTTGAAATGTCGCCCACTTCTAGTCAGATGTTCTACCCCTTTCTTAGGATCCCATAATCCTCGTATTGTGTTCTCAAATTGTATGACCCCGACAACATGCAGAGAGCTTTCAAATTTCCACAAGTCGTCTAGATTGACGCACTTTAATCTTTCCTTCCTTTCTTCTTCATCTTCTATTGCCCATGTGTTGTCGATATCTTCTAGCCCCCAAATATCTTTTCTGATGTAATCTACTTGCTGTTCTCGGGTGTCCTAAAAATTGGTCCATTCTTTCCCATCTGTCTTTAGTATAATCTAAACCAGCTAGTAAGATTGCATCTCATCAACAAAATCCTCTTCCCCGAAGAGCTGGAGAAGAGTGATCCCATCTAGAACATGCCCAAAATCATGTGGCCTCACCGAGTAGTCCAAAGGTAAGTCATTGTCATCATTATGTTCTTATTGGTTGTTGTCTTGAACCACCATTTGGTATCCTTCCCAAGCATCGTCATTCCACGCTTCTATCATGCCCCAACTATTTCTAGCCATAATCAGCAAACAGGACGACTGATCCTCAATAGCTAAAACACATAGGCACAGTAGATACGCTGAACAGATATACCGACTAGGATCTTCTGACTACCCCAAGTACATATAATTCACCCCTACCTATTTAGCATGATTCGGTAGTGAATTAGTTTTAACATTTGGTTTTTGGGCAGCAAATGGCGATGGGATGACCTTATTGTGGATAAAGATCCTATATCTCGTGACGCAGCCTCATGCATTTATCAATCAAATGCCCATGACCTTGATGAAAGGTATAGTATAGGGAAGCATTGTATTTTGGTGGTAAGGGATTAGGTATAGGTATAGGGTCTAAAAGCTTGATTAGCCTCTTCTCGACAAGTCAATTCAGGGCTGTAGATAATGGTATGTTGAGGGGAGTAAAAATTCTCCTCGGCTTTTGTTGAGACTATTGGGTATTGCTTGATTGCTGGGTGGAGGATGAGGGATTCAGTTGTCCAGAATGGGGGTTTTGCAAGTTGACTTCATTAGAACATGAGATGAAGTTGGTAGCAGGGATTGATAGGTTTTGGTTGTTTGCAGGGAAGGATCTCCTTGGCTTCTAACTGGGCTCAAACTTCTCAATGTCCCTGGACTGGATTGCGTCTTCAATTTAAACCCGGCATCGAACAACTGTTCGAAAGTGGAGAGCTGCTGTATGATCAGATAGCGCTTCAGTGGGGATTACAAATTCTTTACCACAATCCTTACCTGCTCCTTTTCCATCGACTGATTTATCATCTTGGCCACCTTTCTTCTCCATCATGTCAGAAAATCCACAAATGACTCTCAGCCTTCCTATCGGGTGGTTTCAAGTTCTCGGGTGGTTACATCTAGCTGGATGTTTTAGCCATACTAATTGACGAATGCTGTGGTAATATCTTTCCATGTTCTGGTCTTAGCAACATCGAGAGAAAGGAACTATTTCTAGGCTGCCCTTGAAAGAGATCAGTGGAATAACAGAGCCTTCAACTGGTCATTGATCCCCATAGAAGAGAGGGTACCGACGTATATTCTCAAATGAATTCGAGGATCACCGATTCCATCGAACTTCTCTATTTTTGACATCTTGAACTTTTTTGGCAGCTTAGTGTCCAGGAACAAACATAATCCCCCAACATCTAGCATGTATTACTCAACCCCTTTTTCCTTTCTAAGGACTTTTTTCATTCGATCAATCTTTTTCGCCAACATGGATTCCCTAGATGGAGCTGTGTTTTCCTCCTCTATTGCTACTTGACGTAGAACTCGTGGTGGTACAATAATCAATGGCACCTCTTGCCCTTGGTTATCTGCCCAAAAGCCTTCTCCATTTTTATTTGTACCGTCTTGTAGCTCATTTACCCCAAGTAGATGAGCTTAGATTTCCCAAATTTGAGCCTGACACTGATTATGGGCATGCGTCTACCATTTAATTGCCCTTTGTATCTTAGTGATTGCCCTCATCAGAACTGTCAAGTTCACCTCATTTTCTTCCATCTCAACTAATTCTGAAGTCTACTCAGATACATGATAAAGCCTTTCAATTATTAATCTAGCCCACACTCGTACTAACTGTGACCTTTCCAACTCAATGGCCTAAATCTAAAGAAAAACCTACATCCCAAAAGCAGAATCACCAGTATTAGACACTTCCTAAAAAGAATTCTAATGACAGGTAGTAATCATCTCAAATACCAAAAATAGCTGACCACGAGCAGATATAATTGCTAAAACTAAAACAAAGCCCTTGTTGGGCTCATACTAGCAGCATAACGATTGGAAACCTTAGAACCAAGACAAGCACCGAGTGAAGAAGCAACACAACACCAAAAGGAAGGTTTATTCTAAGAATCTAAAGGAAAAAATGGTAGCACTCTGGTATGCAAAACAGATCTAACTTAGAAGGGTCTAAGACAAGATCTTGAACATGGGTTTAAAGAAAGCAAGCCTAAAAAAAACTAGGGGGTATTAAATCAATAGCCTGAGAATAACACAGAAGAGATAGAAAAGCTATCCTAAAGGCTTGGAACCAAAACACGGGCATGACCCAGAGAAGAAAATCGACGACACGAAAGCCAAACAAGGTGAATATTAAAACCCGGGTAAAAACCCAAAGAAAAAACTATCTTAATCAACAAAGGATAACAGGAAATTCAAGCCAAACCCGAAAAAGGGGAACCAGCCTAAGCCGAACAAACACACAAAAAGAACAATCCTAACAAATGCAAACAAAATATATAATTAACAAAACAAATAATTCTACTGGTTCAGCAGCACTTAATGGAGAGTTCTAAGCTATTATATGCAGAAAAGGCTAATTTTGGTCAATAAATAGGGTACCTTCTCAATAGAGCCGAGTATATACCTCCCATGCCTGGTGTGATACAGAACATACTCAAACGGTATGCAAGAACTCTTTTACTGCACCTGTAAAAGCGTACAGCCAGTAAGGATTGCCCATCTTCCCAACATAGTCCCGAGACAGTAAACTGGCTGGGGTATCGGGTCGACCAGGCAGGGACTGAGAACAATGCAAATGCGTGTGAAAATGCAAATAAAAAATTATTGTTAAGAACCAATGATATTTTCAAGTCTAGCCCTCTTATTTGCTTTTATAAACCAGTTCCTAGTGGAGTCACTAGAAAATACTATAGCGCTGGAATTTGAGGTTTTGAGTTCAAAAATAAGAGAATTCAAGAAATATTTAGAAAATACTTTAACACTTTGAAAACTAAATTTTGAAAACCTTTTTTTGTTAAAAATAGAGTGGCCACTTGGTTTTTGAAAAAAACCAATAAAAACAAAAATAGGCTAATGATCTTTAAAACGTTAACTGGAGAAAACAAATGTTCGAGAGCTAAGATACGAACCAGTAAAGGTGTTAGGTACCCTGTTCACCTAACCGTGAGGTTAGTCTTTACTAATCATCATCGGATCTTAATTAGATTTCTCAACTGCATGCAAATACAGAAAATTGAGGTAAAGAGAGAACATTGGAAATCAAATAAGAAAAATACATGGTATACGTATAAAGAAACAAAGCCAATAAGAAAAAAAATCCTAAGTCCTACGACATGCAATTTCTAGTTAAAGGATACATGGAGCAAGCCCTCATGTTATATCACCAAATAACCTAAATTAGCATGATTCAATTAGAAAGAAAAAAAATACGCAAAAAAAAGTCACAAAGTCAAATCATACTAAAAATGAACATGAATTTGCTAACAATATTACTAAATAACTAAGATATCCTAAATTATTTTAAACATGGTTTTAAATCAAGTAAACAAAGCATACTTTACAACTATCATACCAAATATGTATATTACCAAATAATCTAAAATTACATTAACATGATTAACTTATACAAAAAAGAAAAGATAAACTAAAATAAAAAAGGTATATGAGAATTCTATATGAAAAGGTTAAAAAGAAAACAATTAAAGACCAATAACATTAATTTTATGTACTTATAAGACAAAAGAAAACCCAAAAACTTAATCAAAAGAAAAAATAAATAAAAGGAAATTAAACCAAAATTAAAAGATTTTTGAGGAAGATAAAAAAAGGCTATTAAACTAATTAGAATTATGACTGAAAGAAAAAGAAAGGAACCTAACTATTATTAGAAATTTTATAGATTTTATATGAAAATTGGACAAAATATTTTTAAAAAAGTGAAAGAAATGCTGCAAAAAGGAAAACTAAGTTAAAATGAAGAGATGGTGAGTTTTAATGTTAAATAAAATAAAAGAAGAAAAACATGTTAGTTCTAGGGAACCCAAGAGTGGGTTAACTGGGTCATTAAAAAAATTAACAATTTTAAAAATATTTTCAAAAACTTTTTAATATAACAATCAATTAAAGCAGGATAAGCAAATATTGAAGCAATAAAAATATTAAAAAAGTTATGGATGGAAAGATAGAACTTGACACCAAGGATTTTATAGTGGTTCGACTTCTTCCAAGCCTGCATCCACTCCTCAAGTTCTCCCTTGAGTATTTCCACTATATAAAATGCTTCACGTGCATATTCCAAGTCTTTACAACTTCAAGGCTTCGCTTGGGTAAACCGAATATTTACGGGCACATTCAAAAGCCTACCACAGTTTCAAGAAGATCTTATAAAAATAATCTCATGTTTTCTTCTAATATCTCTCGAACTCTTCTTTGATTAGATTTACTCACTCACTCAAAAAATAAAGGGTGACTCTCCATTGATTTTAATAAATGAAGAGTATTAATATGAAACACTCACTCTCTTTACAGAAAATTTTTGTAATAAATGAGAAAGTAAAGAGAGATGAGGAACAAGAGCTAGAGATTCAGCAATAAATGAGGGTTTGAGAATTCTGAGTTTGATTCAAGCAATAGAATAGTAAATGTATGTCTCCAGTTAGAGTAAATGCTGAGAAGTTACTCCTTATACAAGCTCGTGTGCATTCATGATCATTGGAGGTAAGTAGGAGCAATAAATGCCAAAAATCCAACCCTTGAGGTCTGCCGTAAATTTGAAATTCCATTGCCGATGTCGACACAACTACTTTTGGTGCCGACACAAATTTTCTAGGGTAGTGATCTTCAAGTGGTTGGGTCGAAACAATTTTTGCAAGCTTTCTCACCAACACAGTGGTGTTGACACATTTGGATATGGTGTCGACTCGTTTGAAACTTCAGCATCTGGAGGAGGCACTTTGTGTCGACTCAACTTGCCTTTGGTGTCGACACTAAATTCTGCAGGAAGTCTCAGAATATTTGTGTCGACACATTTGGACTTTGGGGTCGGCACCAAACATCTTCAGGCAAGCTCGAAACTTTTGTGTCAACTCATCTTTAACTTTGTGTCAACATCCAAAATCTGCAGGTGGCCTCGGTTCTTTTGTGTCGACACAATTGTCATTTGTGTCGACCAAAAATTATGAATAACTAAAGTGTGAGACACTTTTGTGTCGACACAAATATAATTTGTGTCGACTCATTTTGAGTCCAGAGAGTTTCGGCTCTTTTGTGTCGACACTAAACTTTGATAACTGAAAAATGACTTCATGAAACTGTTAGGGTGTCGAACCATTTGATCAAAGGGTGTTAACACACTTGATATGCTTCAAATATACTTTACCTTAAAAGTGTTTAACTTATTTTTCAATTGAGTTTAACACAAAATATTCTCATGCAAGAATACTTAAGTGTTTTAATTCTTTTTAGAGATAAGTCATTTCTTTTAGCTAAAGGTGTCAACTTAATTGTTCAAAATGTGTTAACACTTTTATTTTAGAAATATAAAATATTATCATTTTAAATTTATTTATTTTTAAAAAATAAATTATGTAAATTATCAAAATCAAAATAAAAAGTCCTTGAGCTAACAATCTCCCATTTTTTGATTATTACAACCATATTAGCATTTTCTAAAAAATATTTAAAAATATTTTTTAATAAGAGTTCTCCCCTTATCGATATGTCTTAAACAACATATGCAATTATAATGGCTAGGCATTCAACAGAGTTAAAACATACAATGTTGATATAATATGCAACAAATAATCAAGAAACATTCTGGTTTATTAAAACTTGTACAATATATCAAATATGTGCAAAGTGATTTGTTAAAAAAAATTCAAAACACATGTCTAAATATTCATAGCCAGAAACATCAATCATTCATAGGGATATGAATAAGATGTATTTAAACATATATGTAGGCATCCATTCAAGCATAAAAAAATTGTTAAGGCATCTATCTAAAACATCCATTCAAATCATTAAATGTAAATGTTTTCAAACATCCATTCAAAATATCAAACAACCCATGCAACAAAAAAAATATATGTTAATTGTTACATCTTCTCCTTCAAAGAAAAACTTAAAGAAGTATTTTATCTTCTTTCTCTCTTCTCCTATTTACTCCTTTATCTTTACCTTATCTCCCATTTTGTAATCGTCAAAAAAAATTACTGATCATCCATGAACTTCTTGAACTCTTTCTTCTCCTTGGCTTTTTGTTTGCTTGCGGAAGCCCGTTCCTTGGATGCACGTGCTCGCTCATCTTTAGCCTTAGCTGCTACCATGGCTTCATATCTCGTTGCCAATGCCAGATCTGCTTCATGCTTAAGTCGAGCAGCTTTTGTTTCTTTAATTTTTTGGGCTTGAATTGCTTGCCACAGGCTTCTTTGATACATTTTAAGTGTTCTTTCACTTTCTGAGAGTTTGCATGAATGGCAGTGACAAACCTTAGTCATATTCCTTTCTCACTTGATGTAGGATTGTCTCATTACAATTAATAATGGAGACAATATTGTCAACCATGGTCTTTGATAGGGCTCTCCCAGCATCTGTGGCATTTTCTATATCTCGCTAGAGACTGTGATTGGTTTTGTTAAGATGCTTTACTTTATCAGAGAGGGAAGAGACAGTCTAATTTAGATAAATAAAAAAATTTATCAACTTTTGCTTGAAAGGAAGTCACTTTAGAGGATAAAGCTTGAATCAAGGAGACTACCTCAGATAAGTCAACATGGATAGGAGCAGAAGATGATGCAGGTGGAGCATATGCAAAAGCGGGAGGAGGAGGAGGAGCAAAAGATGGATCAGGAATGTCATAAGGTCCATGAAAATTAGGTCGAGAGGGAAGAGAATCAATATCGATAGGAATAGAGGAAATATCTCGAGAAGGAGGAGGAGAAGAAGTTTTGGCGGATGAGGGGGTGCCACAATGAGAGGTAGTCCAAACACCATTAACATTTGCAATTTGCATATGTTTTAGTAAGGAACTACCATACAAGTCATGCTTTGAAAAGGCAGCAGCCTTCTCCTTAGATAGATTAATGCCGAAATGGCGAAAAACACTAGTGAGATACATTCCATGTGGGAGAGAGGAGTTGGATTTACTGTGGGAATGCAACATATGAAAAATGAACAAGAAGCCTAAATCTAGGTTTTTCTGTTCAAGAATACACCACATAATGAAAATGTGCATATAAGTGACTTCACCAAATTTTTTCATTTTGGGTAAGAAAATATGGTTGACCATGTGATGTAGAAAACGCATCTCAGGCTTGAGTAAATTAGCCTCTAGGGGCTTGGTCGGGTCAATGTCATCATTTTCAAAAATGTTCATAATAGAATCAGAGAAAGAAAAACCTTCAACATCAATGGGTTTTTGGTTATTATAAACACAAATTTTTCCTGCGGGAATCCCAAGAATCTCATTTAGAGAAGAATGAGTCAAGACAATGTCTACACCATTCACCCATGTGGTGATGGTGGTGGTTGGAACGAGTGAAATGTGGAAGTGAGCATAAAAAGATTTTACAAGTGTGGGATCGTGTGATTCTCTTATTTGGAGGAGCCTTTCCCACCTAAGGCTTGAAAGAGATCCTTAAATCTTATTTAAATAGAGTCAAAGAAAGAAAAGTCTATACTACGATCGGGAACTACTTTTCAATTTGCAAATGATGAGAAATAAAGTTGACGGATTTTGGGGGCTTTGAAGGAAATTACCTCCGATGTGGCTACGTTTTTTGGAACCATTCCCGTCGCCATCGCCGTCACTATCTTCTTCTTCTTCAACGTCCTAGGGTTTGATGAACCTTCTCCAACCGATCGCTTGGTTCCTTTACCCATCATTTTTGGAGGCATTTTGGTAGATTTGGGTTAGGATTGAAGATTGAAGGAAGAGGAAGGTGAGGAGTCGACACAGGTTTTGAAGAAAAAAAGAGCGGCATATGAACAGATTTTATAGAGAGAGAGAGAGGGAATGATGTGACAGTTTGGGGAACCGACGCCTCTATATATAGGCATTACGAATTGTGTCGACACAAATTATATATGACGTCGACACTTTTTATAGCGAGTGTGGGTATTGAAAATAGAAAATGGTGTCGGCACATTTTCAGAAGGTGTCGACACATTTAACTATTTGGGTCGACACGACTAAACTTGGTGTTTACACAAATTTATCGAGAGTCAGGAAACCAAAATGGAGTCAACACTGAATAGAAAAAGGTTGACACTTTTCTCGCAGTGTCACTTCTATAGAGTGTTGAGTCAACACTACACACAGTTGTGTCGACGCTTTTTCAAATGGTGTCGACACATTTTCACATATTAAGAAAAAACATCATAGGCTTTGAAATGCAATCAAAAGACATGGTTAGTATGGCATATAAATCATGAATTAGGAGCACATAGCATACCAAGTTCTCTTCTAATATAGCATATTCTTTCTTCATTTAAGAGTTTTGTGAAAATATCTGCTAATTGGTAATCTGTGCCTATAAATTCAAGTTCGATATTTTTTTTTTGCACATGATCTCTTATAAAATGATGTCTAATCTCTATGTGCTTGGTTCTTGAGTGTTGTATAGAGTTCTTGGATATATTAATTGCACTAGTGTTATCACATTTAATATGAATATGATCTAAATGAAAATCATAGTCTTCTAGTTGTTGTTTCATCCAAAGAACTTGTGCACATCAACTTCTAGCTGCAATGTACTCAACCTGGGCTGTAGACAAGGCCACTAAGTTCTGCTTCTTGCTAAACTAAAAGATTAGTGAGTGTCCTAGGAATTGACAGTACCACTTGTGCTTTTCTTATCTACTTTGTATCCGACAAAATCAGCATCTGAATAGCCAAATAACTCAAAGGCTATTCCTCTAGGATAAAATAATCCTACATTTTGTGTACCTAAAAGGTATCTAAAGATGCGCTTAACAACGGTCACATGTGATTCTTTAGGATTTGATTGAAATCTAGCACACATGCATACACTAAACATAATATCCGGATGACTAGCAGTTAAATAAAAGAGAGAGATCCGATCATACCTCTATATTCATCTTTGTCAAGCTTCGTTGTAGGACACATTGGAGTTCCCATGGGTTTTTCCTTTAGCATGTCGAATCTCGTCAATATGTTCCTCGTGTATTTAGCTTGATTGATGTAGATTCCTTCTTGAGTTTGTTTAATTTGAAGTCCGAGAAAATAGTTGAGCTCACCCATCATGCTCATCTCGAATTCTCTCTGCATGCACTTAGCAAAGTCTTTGTAAAGAGATTCATTAGTTACACCAAAAATTATTTCTTCTACATAAATTTGTACAACTAACATATCATTTTCTTGAGACTTGATGTAAAGAGTAGTATCTACTTTTTCTCTTGAAAACTCTTTTTCAATCAAGAATTTGCTTAGCCTTTCATACCAAGCTGTAGGTGCTTTCTTTAAACCATAAAGAGCTTTAATAAGTTTGTAAACATAGTTTGAAATTTTTGATTTTTTAAAGCCAGGAGGTTGTTTTACAAAAATTTCTTTCGAGATAAAACTATTTAAAAAGGCACTCTTGACATCCATTTGATAGAGTTTGAAATTTTTAAAACATACAAAAGCAAACAACATTCTAATGGCTTCAAACCTAACCATAGGAGCAAAAGTCCCATCAAAATCGATGCCTTCTTCTTGATTGTAACCTTGAGCTACCAATCGAGCTTTGTTCCTAAAAACTGCTCCATTCTCATCTATTTTATTTTTAAAAATCCATTATATACCGATGATGGAGTGATTCTTAGGTCTTTAGACTAAAGTCCAAACCTTGTTTCTTTCAAATTGATTTAGCTCTTCTTGCATAGCCAAGATCCAAAACTCATCATTTTTTGCTTCCTCAAAATGTTTTGGTTCAGTCTGGAAAAGAAATGTTAAATTACCACAAACATTATGTAGAAAGGAACAAGTTTTGATACTTTGTAATGGATCACCAATGATAAGTTCTTTTAGGTGACCATGAGCATACCTCCACTCTTTAGGTAGGTCTGAATTTTCTGAATTTGAAGATTCAACAACCTGTTGGACTACATTTTGTTGAGGATTTTAAGCTTTCTCTTGATTTGCTCTTCTTTTTCTTTGATGAAAATATCTTCAACACTTTTTTCTATGTCTAACAAGTTATCTTCGTAAAAATTCTTTGAAGAACTAAGATTAACTTCATCAAAAATAACATGTACAGATTATTTAACAACTAGGGTCCTTTTGTTGAAAACTTTATAAGCTTTACTAGATATAAAATATCCTAAAAAATACATTCATCAAATTGTGCGTCAAATTTGCCCAAAAGTTCTTTATTGTTGTTCAAAACAAAATATTTGCACTTAAAGGCGCGAAAATAACTGATATTAGCTTTTCTTCCATTCTATAGCTCATATGGGATTTTCTTGAGAGATTCTTTTATCATAGCTCTATTTATAATAAAGCAAGCGGTATTGACAGTCTCGACCCAAAAGTATCGTGGTAGATTATTTTCACGGAGCATGGTTCTAGCCATTTCTTCTAATGTCCTATTTGTCATCTCAATAACTCTATTTTATTTAGGTGTTCTAGGAGCAGAGAAGTTATGGTTAATACCATTTTTATCACAAAATTTTTTAAAATCTTTGTTTTCAAATTGTCTACCATGATTACTTCGGATACTTGTAATTTGAAAAAAAAAAATTATTTTGAACTCTCCGAGACAGTTTTGCAAAAGAGTTAAAGGCTTCATCCTTATGAGCTAAGAATGGCACCCAAGTATATCTAGAGAAGTCATCAATAATAACAAAGGCATATCTCTTGCCTCCAAGGCTTAAAGTCCTTGTTGGACCAAACAAGTCCATGTCCAATAGTTGTAATAGCTTAAAAGTTAAAATCTCATTTTTGGAATGAAAAAAACTTCTAACTTGTTTGCCTTGTTAACATGCATTACACACTTTGTCTGTTTCAAATTTGATTTGGGGTAACCCAATCACTAATTACTTTTTTAAAAGTTTAGAAATTAAGTTCATGTGTGCATGTACAAGCCTTATATTCCATAATCAACTATTATCACTCAAGGCTGCTAAGTACTTGGTGTCATTCTTGGAAAGATCATTGAGAGTAAATGTATAAATATTTTCATTCATATGACATTCAAGGATAACTTTGTTATTGGTTGAATCTTCAATCACACACTTACCATGATCAAACACAACTTTGTAGCATTTATCACAAAGTTGGCTTATGCTAAGAAGGTTATGCTTTAAACCATCAACAAGCAAAATATTTTCAATCGAAAGAGGATAAATTTTACCAATACAGCCAATTTCTATGATTTTTCCTTTGTTATTGTCTCCAAAAGTCACAAATCCGCATCTTTTAGTTTAAAAGATGCAAACATTGATTGGTCACCTGTCATGTGTCTTGAGCAAGCGCAATCGAGATACCACATTTCCTCTTTAAATGAGGAATTGAGACATACCTACAAGAAGAATTAAGTTTTGATTTTTGGTATCCAAATTTTCTTGGGTCCTTTGGTGTTAGTTCCTTAAGGGTGTGTTTCTTTAGAAATTCAAAACTTTTTGACAGAATTATTTAACAGATTTTTATGTGAGCAATGTGTGATAATGTGTCTATACTCATTGCAATAAAAACAAGTGGCATTTGTATGATTAGATGATACTTTGACAAAAATATTACTTAAGAACTTTTATTTTTTCTTGGGTTTATACCCAATCTCAGCTTTGTCAAAAACACATTTTTGCATACCAAGAAGTTTGTCTAAGTTTCTTTTTCCTTGAATGAACTTGTAAACTATTTTTATAAGGTTCTCAACTTTTTTACTCAAAACATTGTTTTCATCCCACAAAACAGAAACTTATTTTGTCAAAATAGATTTTTCACTTTTTAAAGTTTTAATTTCAGTTGAAGAGGAAAGAACTAACTTTTTCAAGATAGAGTTCTTTCCACCCATTTTTCTCAACTCATCATACAAATCTTCAAATGCACTTTGCAATTCATCTATAGAAAAATTGTCAGGGATTACCTCATCATCTTCTCTAATCATAAGGCATAGATTTGCTACTTTATTTTCTTCTTTTTCATCTTCAGAACTGCTGTCATCACTCTCACCTCATGCAGCAATCATGGCTTTCTTGAAGCCCTTTTTGAATTACTTTTTCAGCTAAGGACATTCAGCTTTGATGTGTCCAAGCTTTTTACACTCATAACAGATGACTTCTTCTTTCTTGAAGTCGCTTTTGAATTTGGTAGTCTCGCCTCAATGTCCTTTTTTCTTGAAGAACTTTCTTTCTCCTTGTTTCTTATTTCTAAAAAACCTCTTGAATTTCTTTGTGATGAGAGCCAAATCTTCATTCTCATCACTTGAGGAGTCTTCCTCGGATTCTTTGTCATGAGTTGAGGACTTGAAGCCGATGCTTTTCTTCTTTTTATTGTCATCCTCATCGTCCATCTTGATGTTCATCTCATGGGTCATGAGAGAATCAAGAAGTTCTTCTAGGCTGAGCCTGCTCAGGTCTTTGGCTTCTTGAATAGCAGTAACTTTAGCTTTCCAACTCTTTGGCATACACCTCAGAATTTTTCTTACTATTTCTGCATTAGTGTAAATCTTGCCAAGAGATTTTAGTCCATTAATAATATCAGTGAAGCGAGTAAACATATCATATATAGTTTTATCATGCTTTATTTTGAATAATTCATAGTTATACACAAGCAAACTTATTTTGGACTCTTTCACTTGATTAGTACCCTCGTGGATAACTTCGAGTCTATCCCATATTTCTTTTGTGGTGTCACATGTAGAGATCCTATTGAACTCATTTGGGTCAAGTGAGCAGTATAGAAGATTCATAGCTTTAGCATTTTTTTGTATCTCTCTAATATTATTTTCAGTCATTCAGCCTCTGGTTTAGGGACAGCAGCCCCTTCAGCAGTTTTGGTGGGTCTTTTGGGTCAATTTATAATAACCAGCCAATGGTCATAGTTTACAGCTTAAATGTAGATTCTCATTTTAGCCTTCCAATAATTTTAATTTGTTCTGTTGAATAAGAGAGGTCTATTTGGTCAACTGACCTTCGGATTGGATAGGTCCAATGCTAATGGTTGTCATAAAAACTCTTAAACTGTTAAGTCAAAAATAAGAGCGCAAACTCTGATACCAATTGTTAGTTCTAGACAACCCAAAAGATGGGTAAATTGCGTCATTAAAAAAATTAACAATTTTAAAAATATTTTTGAAAACCTATTAATACAGCAATCAATTAAAGCAGGATAAGCAAATATTTAAGCAATAAAAATATTAAAAAGATTAGGGATAGAAAGATAGAACCAGACACTAAGAATTTTATAGTGATTTGGCTTCTTCCAAGTCTACGTCCACTCCTCAAGTTCTCTCTTGAGTATTTTCACTATATACAATGCTTCACAGGCGCATTTCAAGCCTTTACAACTTCAAGACTTCGCTTGACTAAATCGAATGTTTATGGACACATTCAAAAGCCTAGCACGGCTTCAAGAAAATCTTACAAAAATAATTTTATGTTTTCTTCTAATCTCTCTTAAACTCTTCTTTGATGAGATTTACTCACTCACTCAAAGGATAAATGGTGACTCACCATTGATTACAATAAATAAAGAGTATTAATGTAAAACACTCACTCTCTTTATAGAAAAAATTTACAACAAATAAGAAAAGTAAAGAGAGATGAGGAACAAAAGTTGGAGATTCAGTAATAAATGAGGGCTTGAGAAATCTAAGTTTGATTCAAGCAATAGAACAGTAAATGTAAGTCTCCAGTTAAAGTAAATGCTAAGAAGTTACTCCTTATATAAGCTCTTATACATTCATGACCGATGGAGGTAGGTGGGAGCAATAAATGCCAAAAATTCAACCATTGAGGTATGTCGTGAATTTGAAATTCCATCGCTGTTGTTGACACAACTACCTTTGGTGTCGATACAAATTGTCTATGGCAGTGATCTTCAAGTGGTTGGATCGACACATTTCTTTTGAAGGGTCAACACAATTTCTACAAGCTTTCTCACCAACACAATAGTGTCAATACATTTGGATCTAGTGTCGACTCGTTTGAAACTTCAGCATCCGGATGAGGCACTTTGTGTCAACTCAACTTGCCTTTGATGTCGACACTAAATTATGCAGAAAGTCTCGGTATATTTGTGTCGACCCATTTAGACTTTGGGGTCGACACCAAAAATCTTCAGGCAGGCTCGAAACTTTTGTGTCAACTCATCTTTAATTTTGTGTTGACACCTAAAATCTACAGGTGGTCTCAGTTCTTTTGTGTCGACACAATTTCTATTTGTATTGACCTAAAATTTTGGATAACAAAAGTGTGAGAAACTTTTTTGTCGACAAAAATATAATTTGTGCCGACTCATTTTGAGTCTAGAGAGCTTTGGCTCTTTTGTGTTTACACAAAACTTATTTGTGTCGACACTAAACTTTGATACCTGAAAAATGACTTCATCAAACTATTAGGGTGTCAAACCATTTTATCAAAGGGTGTTGACACACTTGATATGCTTCAAGTATACTTTGCCTTAAAAGTGTCTGACTTATTTTTCAATTGAGTTCAACACAAATTATTCTCATGCAAGAATACTTAAGTGTTTTAATTCTTTTGAGAGATAAGTTATTTCTTTTGGCTAAAAGTGTCAACTTAATTGTTCAAAATGTGTTAGCACTTTCATTTTGAAAATATAAAATATTATCATTTTAAATCTATTTACTCTTAGAAAATGAATTATCAAAATTATCAAAATCAAAATAAGAAGCCCTTGAGCTAACAAAACATAAAAGAAATGCAATTAGAAAGAATTTAAATAAAAGATAATATATTAAAACAAAAACTATTATGTAATGGCATAACAACTATTTAATTAGAAAATATGAATGTAATATTGACGATTACAATCATATGAATATAAGTGCATTGATTATGACATTAACGACACCGTAAGTCTCAATTACTAAATATTTTAATACTACTTTATTGAATCAATAAACTAGGTGCAAGTGTGCAATATGAATAAAACAACAACTAAGAAATCAATAAGAAATATCCAAACTACATTAAACAAACTATGCACATTAATCTCATGCTTACAATTCCATAAATGAAATGATAAATTAAATCAACTATATATATAAATGAAACAAGAGAATTGAAATTGAAATTAACCCGGCCGCTCCAAAGGATAGAGAGTGGAGAGAGAAAGGTTAGAGATTCAAACAGAATACCTGAATTACTAGTGAATCCTGAAGTCGGAGAATTGTGATCGGCAGTCTAATCCTCAAGGAATGATCCAATCCAAGTGTAGGTGAGTCAGGGTCAAGCAGAATTTTGATATCGATGGTTAATTTCTCGATGATTCGGCAGGATATTGGCGTCGAGGTTCGTACTCTCTCGGTACTTCAGCAGGGTATCTCTCACTCTAAATTTTGTCCTGAAAAACATACCAGGGGTACAATATTTATAGAATTCTTCAACCAATGAGATGCTGACATGTTTTGGGACACATCAGCCTATTTTGAGTTGGCGGTCGCCATATATGGAGTGGGCAGTCGCCACAAAAAATAAGTTTCTAGGGATTTCTTATGGTAAACACCGCAATAAAGTTGGAGACCCCATGGTTCAAATGTGGCGGTCGCCACTTTGGCTAGAGTTTTCAAGAAGTTCTTATGTAGGTCGCCACAATTAAAGTTTGCAGTTCCACAGTTCAAAGTTGGTAGTTCAAGGTGATTTCACTGGTTTGAAGGTTTTAATCATTGGATTCAAATACTGAGCTTGGATCATTCCCCGATGATCGTTTAAAAGCACCATTCTACTTATTTTCATCATCGAATTCACCTGGATCAACCTAAGATTGGCGGGGTCAAATTTAGGTGTCTACATGGTGACTCTGCCAGTTAGCCTTTATACTTCTTTGGTGTTGTTGGGGGCATTTCTGTCTAAGATTTCTTTTATCATGCCTGAGTTGGCCTCTATCCCTCTCTGATTGACCATAAACCCTAAGAAATTTCTCAAAAATACACCGAAAGCACATTTTGCAAGGTTAAGTTTCATTCTATACCTTCTTAGAATGGTGAGTACCTCCAATAAATCACATAGATGTTGATCAACCTTTTTTCTTTTTACGAACATATCATTGTCGTATACCTCTATGTTTCTTCATATCTATTTTTCAAATATTGAATTGACTAACCATTGGTAGGTTGCGCCTATCTTCCTCAGGCCAAAGAGCATAACTCTATAGCAATACAAGCCCCTATAAGTGATGAATGTAGTCTTCTCCTGATCTAGTATATGCACGAGAATTTGGTTCTAGCTTAAGAAGGCGCTCATGAAACTGAGCAGCTCATGTCGGGCAGTGGAATCTCCAAGAGGTCAATTTAAGGGATGTGATAGCTATCTTTCGGACAAGTTTTGTTTAAGTAACTGAAGTCAATTAACATCTTTCACTTACCATTAATTTGTCTTCTTGATCATTGCAACATTAGCCAACCAGTCTGGGTAGGTGGTTTCCTTGATAAAGCTCGTTACCTTCAGCTTGCTCACCTCGTCACTAATGGCCTCATTCATTTGCTGAGCGAACACTCTCTTTTTTCTTAACTGGCTTCGTTTTGGGATCAACATTCAACCGATGAACCATTATAACTAGGTCAATATTGGGCATGTCCTGATGAGACCATGCAAAAACATCCATGTGTTGCCTATAGAACACTTTCAAGGAATTTTTCATGTCTTTTGCTAGTTGAGTTCCAACCTTTAAGGTTTTCGCTTGATTAGATTCATCAATGTGGATTTATTCCAATTCTTCTGCCAGTTCTCCCCTTTTCAGGTTTTCCTCGTATTTGACCTCTATTTCTTCTATATTTAGCACTTCTTTTGAGGTGCACTGCTTGATGGACGTGACGAAACACCCCCTAACCGATATTTGATCACCACACACACCCAATTTCTTATGTGCTAGAAAACTCATCTAACAATTGACATGTCGATGTAATAGCCCAAAATTGGTTAAATGTTGTCTGCTCATGATAACATTGTACGACATAAGCTATCCACGACCAGAAATATCACCATCTTAGAGAGTTTCATGCGTCCGTCCCTTATAGTGATCGGGAGTCAAATTGAGCCTAAAGGGTACACTTTGTCCCCTGTAAACCCCACCAAAGGGGATAGCATTGGCTAAAATTTATTTCGGCCGATGTCCATCTAATTAAAGGCACTAGCAAATAAGATATCCACTGAACTTCCATTATTGATTAGAGCCCTCCTTATAATATATAATTGCTGACCAGTAGGATAATAATAATAAAGTCATCATAGGGATGCTAGATTTATTGACAGTCTTCCTTAAAGAATGAGATGGTGAATTTGTCTACTGTGAGTGACCTAGACAACGAGTCCTGACCGTGCGAGCTTTTTTCCTCCCCACTTCTGAGCCTCTTCGTGTGGCTATTCTTAGTTGATCTAGATTTTTCTTCGCCTGTGAAGCCCCCATCTATGGTTATAATTTCCATTCGAGGTTGATCTTACCGCTCAGTATCATGATCAGGGTAACATTGCTTAAGTCGTGGTTATTCCCTATTGTTCCTTGGGCGAGTGTTTAGTCAGATGAATCCTCAACTTCCAGCCTATTTCAATTCAGGGTCTCTTGTAATGTACAACATCATCTGCTCCAATGAGGCATTGAGGGTGGTATATTGTCGATATCTGCTTTCATTCAATCTTTGATATGAAGAATCAGTTGCCTTATTTTTCTATTGGTTTAGGTGCCTACTTGTTGTTTTATGTTCAGGCTGCCTTGGCCTTTTCTCCACTCTGATCAATGCATCGTCCAATTTTGGCCACCTAAAATCCAATGTATCCTCTGCGTTCATATGTTTATAAGTTTTGAGCGTAAGCTTAGCCATATCTGTGGGTGGCATTTTGGATAGTGAAAATAGGAAATGGGATGGTAAAAACCTCCCATGAAGGTTGTTAAAGCCACCTTGTCGTCTACTTCATCTACTTGCAACGTCTCATGGTTGAACCGATTTACAGTCTTTTAAGTTTCCCCCTGGCTTGCTTAATATTAAGTACGAAGTTCGCTGGCTTCTTGTGCCTCTGACCCCTAATAAAATGCCTTATAAAAGTTTTCTTCATTGGGAAAAGACTCTACCGATTCTAGTTTTAACTTGGCGAACCAAATTTAATTGGGCTTCCAAGTGTTGTGGGGAAGGCTCTACACATCACTTCCTTCAGAATAGCATAAAGGAATGTGAGACCCTGACCCATTTTGTTTTGAAACGAGTTATAAGAATCTATGGAGTTGGAATTAATGTTCTTAAAATGTGTTTGGTTATGTTTAATCAGACAAAAGGTGTCTTACGATCTCATTTGAGGTTTTTGAACTTGTGTGTATACACGAGGTTCAAAAGAGGGTTGTTTGAGTGATGATTTTTTTACTCAAATTGAATTCTAGAAATTATTTTGGACCAACAGAGATTTAGTCAACTGAGGGGCTTAATCCAGTCAACTAAACATCCTAAAAGGTGGTCCAGCCGACTGACCAGGAGGGTCCAGTCAACTGAACTTGAGGCGGTGGAATGTTTTGGGTTTCCAGAAGGTTTTTCAGTCGACTGACCTGTGTGTTTTGGCATTTTTCTATAAATATCAAGCCTTGAAAGATATTTTTGAGATATTTGTTTCAGATCTGGTTTCTCTCTCATGAAACCTCTACCTTCTTTCTAGATTTTGATGGGCCCGGGGCTCGATTTTCAGCAAACTGACAGCGGATCCTTGATGTTGGTGTTGGGGGCTTCGTGTTCATCCCAATAGATTTTTGTTATAACGTGGTTCAATTTTTGAGACTTCGAGTTTTGACTCCCCGAGGTAGAATTTTAGACCCTACTGTTGTTAAATGGTGTTTTATGCAATTATATGTGTTTTTACTAGGTAAAAAATACATTAAATGTTATATTTATGTTTAAACCTTAGTTTTTTGGGTAAAAAGCATGTTTTTCGCTTTTCTTGATTTATTACATCATATGACTTGTGGATGGTGGGTTTGCAAAGGGTGTTCTTGAAAATGGTGAAAAATTGGAATTTTGTGAAAAATCTCGACAAATCATGTTTTGGAGGTTTGGAGCTAAGCCCTTGGGGTTGAGGCTTAGTTTTGAAAATATTTTGTTAAAAATGGAAAAAATATTTTAAAAATATTTTTGTTGATCTCCATGTTGATGGATGGATCTATATATACATGTTTAATGTATATTTTTGAAAATGCTTTTCGTAGTTGAGTTACGGTTGGTTTTTAAATGATTCTCTAGATGTACCAGGATAGCGGATATTTGGCATGAGTTTCCCTCGATGTAAGTCTAGGAACGTGCACAGAGTAGGTACTTTGTACCTTCGGACTAGTCTCCGTAAATTAAGTAGTTGGGTGCTTTGTACCCTCGGGTTCTGGGCCCGTAAATTAAGCTTTTACGTTGTGGTGGCTTCGTGTAGAACTTGCATTTACCTAACCGGTCCTACGATGTGTAGGGATTGGGTAAAAGGGCAGGAATTTATAGTTACTACCTCTATTCTTTTGTGACGGAGTTGGTACGTAGGAATCATTTTATCTTTTTTTCTCAATGTGTGATCCGAGTGGAAAATATTGTTTTATCCCTTTCTCCTAGGCTGTGTGGCCCGAGTGAAGCATACTGTTTTATTGTTGATTATATTATTTTCCTTGGATGTATGTCTTCTGAGTGGAAAATATCTTTTCTTTTTCCTCGGTGTGTGATCTGAGTGGAAACTAACATTTTGGTTACTGCTTTTCTTTAACTGTGAAAACGTTATTTGCATTGTTTATACGCATGATTTTAAGAATGGGAATTTGGGATTTTATGATGTAAAATCGTTTTGAGACTCGTGTTAGGTTGATGAAAAACTTATGATTTTTGGGAAGGTAAACCTTTCTGGGCTTGTGGTTGAGTTGGCTCCCACCATATGATTGCATATCCTACTTTACAGCTTTATAGTCTGTTTCTATTGGGCTTTAGCTCACGGCGTGAAATTTTTCTATAAAACCTTTTTCAGGTAAGCGTGGTTCTGTAGGTTGACCCGGTGGTGCCCGAAAGTGGCTGATGAAAGGACCATGTTGTCTTGTTTTGTTAAGTAGTTTATACCTTTCTGTATATGGTTCATGTTTAGAGATAACATGTTGTAAATCATATGAAATTCTTATGGATGTCTGCATGTTCTAATACTTTCGAGAGAACCTTGGGTTGGTTGTTGTTTTTCGTAGTTCTTACTACGTTTTTCGTTGTTGGGTTCAACGGTTAGAAAATAGATTTTTCAATTGATTTATACATCATTTAAGCTCTTGTGCTTCGAGGAAGATTTTTGGAACAACCTGAGCTTCTTTTAAAATGAAAAGATTTTTCTTATCCAAAACATATATCATTTTTAAGGCTTAGCTTAGGGGCCACAACTGTAGTTTCTTGGCTACTCTTTTAACACAAATAAACATTTGGTAGTGCATTTTATAAAGGTTTTAGCCTCGTCTTGGCTTTATGATTTTTCATCTGTGGTGTTGGGCAGTTTTGGTGGTTGTTCTGTGGCTTTTCGCCTGACCTAAAGTTTGGGGCGTGACAACTTAGTATCAGAGCTTTGGGATTGAATACCTATGTGCTGTGGGAAGAGGGTGCATCACCTTGTGAGGATGTGTGTGTGCTTGGTTGCCTGTGTTTGGAAAATGTGCATGTTGATGTCGTGTATGTGTGAGCATGGAGGTTGGACCTTGGGATTGATTAGTTTTGCATTCGGGTGTTTGGATTAACAAACCTGGGAGCCAAGTTAGAAATGCGTTTCGCGGATGTGATTTCTAGCAAGGAATCTAAGTTGGTTGTCCAAAGTGACACGTCATTCTTGTCGATTTTTCTCGGTATCGGTGTTGTGACGGCATAATCTTTGTGGCTATGTGTTAGTATGATTATGTGGTATGTGTTGAAAATAACATGACAGATCAACCTTACGTTGTCGTGTCTCATGTTTTCTTTCTTTATAACCGGTACCCCTTTCGAGACGACAAGATCGTGGTTTGGTTCTCGGATGTGCGACTCGGTTGCCATCAGTTGCAGAGATAAGGTTATGAATTGAGCATCGATCACCTGGTATGTTATGGAACTCATCACTGAGTCGAGTTTAGCCGTGTGCGATTGGCCTCGGTTGGCAAACCGTTGAGTGTTTGAGCAAAGTTTTATTCAGGTGTAGTCGAAGCATGGTTGATGGCTTTGGCTTGGGTAGCTAGCTTCTTTTGAGAATAAGTTATCAAAAGTTGTCGATGTGGTATGGATAGCCTTGTGAGTAGGGACGACGGGGTGTATGTTGATATAGCATAACATGAGTGGTTCTGGGAATGTCCCTGTAAGCAGGATGTTGACAGTAGTCAGAGTAGTATCTGACAATGTTGTTGGTAGTCTGAGTAGTTCTGATGACCTTGGACATTGTATACCTCCTTGAGGTTTGAGAATTGAGTTCCGAGTGAGTGAGCCCAAGGATGTGGGAATGAGTATGAGTTGCGGTTATGCTAGGAAGAGCATAGATTATGGCTGTATGGGAATGTGTAGGGATTCCTGCGACGAGTATCAGTTTTGCAAAATTCTTACGGGAATGTAAGCTAGTGGTTTGGTCGATATCCTAAGGATTAGGAGATCGCATTTGGGGAACCGTGCTAGGTTCATGTGGTTAGCTTAATGCTGAGATGACGTGTCCTGGGTATGATGTGTCTGGAGGTTATTTGTGTTCCACCTTAGGTTCAGAGATGGGTATGTTGTTTGCCCATGGGAATTAAGTGTGAAGTGATGAGCTTCAGTAATGTACCGTGTGCTTTGGCTAGCCTGGGGTGATAGGTGAGAAATCGTAGGATACGATGCATGTGATCGTGTGTGTGCCTTGAGGGCGTAAGTGTGGAAGGTGTCTGCATGGTTATCGGGGTTGTTAGTAACTCTGGATGAGAGGTCCCAGGATCGGGTTCCCTTTGTTGACGCTATGCCTTGGACAGTGGGCGTGAGGCGGTGATGTGATTGTGGTTTTCCTGGTAGGAGTTAGGTTGTGTAGTACAACCTTGTGAAGTGAGATTTTAGGCGCAATGGGATGTGTTGTACCAGGTATATGGATGGATGGTGTAGCGGACGGTTTGAGTATCGTGATCGGAGTTGACAGCAGCTATGTGACTATAGTCGATGTGGCCTCGAGGTAGGACTTACAGACTTCTTAGAGGCTTAGTGTGAGGAGTACTCCCAGTATGCTGAGGTTGGGTCATGGTTTCTTGTTGCCCTTTTTCTTTTCTTTGGATGAAAGGAGAGAGAGAGAGAGAGAGAGAGTTTTCTTGTAGATGATTATCTTGTAGACGATTATCTAGTGCAAGTTGTTTCATCTCGATTAGATGGAGATGCCAGGTTCTTGATTGGTTGAGTTTTTGGTTGTGTTCTGAGACTGTGGAATCTCAATGGATCTATACTCGTGTATGACCCTTGGAGTTGTGACTCAGGGACTTGTGTCGCCGTGATTGGGTGATTCTAAGATGGATTCTTCGTGGCTTCAACGCGTGGTACGAGACGCTCTACATCTGAACGTCTGTGTGTGTGACCTGGGATTCGATTGCTCCTGTGGTTGAGAACCATAAAGAATTGAATGATGGGGTTGGTATTATCCCGCTGTAGAAGACCGTAAAAGAATACGTATGAGTGTGGTAAACATGATAGGTCGTGGTGACCTAATCAGTGTGGCTTGTTTGTATGATGGTTGAACCATATGGGTTATGTTCCCTATGCTGTTTATTCTTGATAGACAAGGGAGTTAGTGTTGAGATGTAGAGCTCTTTGTAGTGATCAGTTGAGGATCATTGACCGTTGTGTGTGTATGATTGTGTATCTAGCTCTTGGCAGAGCATGGATTTTGTCATAATAGTGCAGCTGTGATATGTGTATGGTGAGTTTTTGGTAGACTTTTATGAGTCTGGCTTGGGTCCTATTTGAGGCTTGGAACTGCTTATAGTTCTTGGAGTCGAGGAGTGGTTGTCGACTGTGGTAAGTGTTGTGCTTTGATATAACTGTTGTTTGTGTGGATGGTATCCCGAGAAGTATAATAAAGTATGAATCAAGAAGGATATGATGTTTGAGAAGCCTTGGTTGGCGTGGCCTGTTTGGACCGACACGATTGTTTGGTTGGGAATGAAATAGCTGTGATGAGTTCTGGATGTGAGGAAATTGCTAAGTGTAAGATTCAAGTCTTGATTGGTTACTCGACGGACAAGTCTTGGGTTCGAGTATTCAATTAGTGTGGACTTAAGGGATTGAGGTAGGTGTTATGAGTTGCAACTGATGTCGGATGACAGTCAATATATTTGCTTTGTCGAATGACGACAATCTTGTTTGACTTGAGGTTGATCTGTAGCCTTGGTATTATTGATTTGATGATGAGGCATTGAGTTGCATAGTAATGGGTAGTGATGTGCCGTTGCACGGGAGGCATGATTGGGTTTATGCAGGTTGTTGGGTACCTATGAGGTGATCTATCTGTGTGACGTGTTTGGTCAGGTGACTTTGTGGCTGTGATGCCGAATTGGTTTTCGGTTGTGTGGAACCTTGTCTGGGACAATGGTGTGCCACCTAGTGTTTCTCCTAAGTGAGAATAGTAGGTCGTGACGGAAGATCGGACAGAGGGCGACGGTTTGAAGGTTTTATGCGATCTGTTCTTTGGTATTCCATGTGAGTTAAGTGAGCTTCTCTCTGGAGTTACATGTTTATGTTATCGCTCGTGGATCGGCATCTTGGCAGCCTCAGTGATGGTGATGTTGACATCGGTAGGGTGATGATGTGGTATCAAAGTCGGTGATCGTCAAAACTAGAGAAAATTTTTTGTGGGGAACATGTGACTTCATGTGATCGATGTCGAAGTTTGACGTCCTGTGTTTGGACTTGTGGAGATAGTCCTTGGTGAGTATTGTGAGTTGTGATTGAGCCAGTATGTAACAATGAGAAGGAAGGAGGTGATGTTTATATGTCCTATCATGGAATCGAGAATGTTTGAGATCGAGTACCATGGTGGATTAGTCTCGTGTGATGCGTTTATCGCTGGAGTGATTTGTGTTCGGCGAGAATTGTGTTTTGAGGTTTGGCAGTGTGAGTTGGATCTTGATTCGGCATTTCGTGGATGTTTCCTAGACTTGCACGCGCGGGGAGTCTGTGTGGGGGTTGAATCTTCAAGTCGTGTTCACCACGTGTGACAACAGATTTGGGTTTCAGCTGCTGGGGCATTCTTGCTGTTGTGCAGTGCTGCAGGGTTTGCGTCAGAGTTTGCTGATGATTGATGGGTTGTGTTTGGCTTTAGATTCAGTATCAAATTTCGGGGACGAAATTCCTTAAATGGGGGAGAGAGTTTTCAGACCCTGACTCGTTTTGTTTTGAAACGAGTTATAAGTATCGATGGAGTTGGAATTAATGTTCTTCAAACGTGTTTGGTTACGTTTAATCGGAAGAAAAGTGTCTTACGATCTCATTTGAGGTTGTTAGACTTGTGTGTATACACGAGGTTCAAAAGAGGGTTGTTTGAGTGATGATTTTTGGACCCAAATTGAATTCTGGAAACTGTTTTGGACCAACATGGATTCAGTCAACTGAGGAGCTTAATCTAGTCGACTGAACGTCCTATAAGGTGGTCCAGTCGACTGACCATGAGGGTCCAATTGACTGAACTTGAGGCGATGGGATGTTTTGGGTTTCTAGAAGGTTTTTTAGTCGACTGGATTGAGGGTCCAATCAACTGACCTGTGTGTTTTGGCATTTTTCTATAAATATCAAGCCTTAGAAGATATTTTTGAGATATTTGTTTCAGATCTGGTTTCTCTCTCACAAAACCTCTGCCTTCTCTCTAGATTCTAATGGGCCCGGGGCTCGATTTTCAGTAAACAGACAGTGGATCCTTGATGTTGGTGCTGGGGGATTCGTGTTCATCCGGACATATTTTTGTTTTGACGAGGTTTGATTTTTGAGATTTCGAGTTTTGACTCTCCGGGTAGGATTTTAGAACCTACTGTTGTTAAAAGGTAATTCATGCAATTATATGTATTTTCACCGGGTAGAAAATACATTAAATGTCATGTTTTTGTTTAAATCTTGGTTTTTTGGATAAAAAGCATATTTTTTGCTTTTCTTGGTTGATTCCATCATATGACTTGTGAATGTTAGGTTTTTAAAGGGTGTTCTTGAAAACGGTGAAAATGGTAGTTTTGTAAAAAAATCTCGACAAATCATGTTTTGGAGGTTTGGAGCTAACCCTTGGGATTAAGGCTCTGTTTTGAAAATATTTTGTTGAAAACGGAAAAAATATTTTAAAATATTTTTGTTGATCTCCATGTTGATGGATGGATCTATATATACATGTTTAATGTATATTTGTGAAAATACTTTTCGTAGTCGAGCTATAGTTAGTTTTGAAATAATTCTCTAGATGTACTGGGATAGCGGGTATTTGGCACGAGTTACCCTCGGTGTAAGTCTAGAAGCGTGCGCAGAGTATTTGCTTTGTACCTTTGGGCTAGTCTCCATAAATTAAGCAGTTGGGTGCTTTGTACCCTCGGGTTTCAGGCCCGTAAGTTAAGCTTTTACGTTGTGGTGGCTTCGTGTAGAACTTTCATTTATCTAACCGGTCCTACGATGTGTAGGGATTGAGTAAAGGGGCAGGAGTCTATAGTTGCTACCTCTGTCCCTTTTTGACGGAGTCGGTACGTATGAATCATTTTACCTTTTTTATCGGTATGTGATCCGAGTGAAAAATATCGTTTTATCTCTTTCTCCTCGACTGTGTGGCCTGAGTGGAGTATACTATTTTATTACTGATTATATTATTTTTCTCGGCTGTGTGTGTTCTGAGTGAAAAATATCTTTTTTCTTTCCTCGGTGTGTGATCCGAGTGGAAACTAACATTTTGGTTACTGCTTTTCTTTAACTGTGAAAACGTTATTTACATTGTTGATATGCATGGTTTTAAGGATGAAAACTTGGGGTTTTATGATGTAAAACCGTTTTAAGGCTCCTGTTAGTCTGATGGAAAACTTGTGATTTTCGCGAAGGTAAACCTTTTTGGGCTTGTGAATGAGTTAGCTCCCACCATATGATTGCATATCCTGTTTTATAGTTTTATATTCTATTTTTATTGGGCTTTGACTCACTGTGTGAGATTTTGCTGTAAAACTTTTTTTAGGTAAGCGTGGCCCTATAGGTTAACTCGGTGGTTCCTGGAAGTGGCTGATGACAAGACCCTGTTGTCTTATTTTGTTAGGTAGTTTATACCTTTCTGTATATGGTTCATGTTTAAAGATAACATGTCATAAATCATATGAAATTATTATGGATGTCTGAATGTTCTAATGCTTTCGAGAGAACCTTGGGTTGGTTGTTGTTTTTCGTAGTTCTTACTACGTTTTTCGTTGTTGGGTTCAACGGTTACAAAACGAATTTTTCAAATGATTTATACTTCATTTAAACTCTTGTGCTTCGAGGAAGATTTTTGGAACGACTTGAGCTTCTTTTAAAATGAAAAGATTTTTCTTATCCAAAACATGTATTTTTTTTAAGGCTTAGCTTAGGGGCCGCAACTGTAGTCTCTTTACTACTCTTTTAACTCAAATAAACACTCAGTAGTGTGTTTTACAAAAGTTTTAGTCTCGTCTTGGCTTTATGGTTTTTCATCCGTGGTGTTGGGTGATTTTGGTGGTTGTTCTGTGGCTTTTCGCATGACCTAGAGTTTGAGACGTGACAAGGTACATCGTAGATTTATATGTGTCCGGGTGGTCCAAGGGGTCTAAGGTGGCATCAAACATGTCTATTTAGGGCATTTTAAATTTAGGGGGCAGGGGAGGTTCTATGATAGACGATGTGAATGGGGATTCGGTCTTGTGTACTTGATCTTCTAATGTGGAAGGAGTTTTACCTCTCATGGCTTTTATCATATTGTTGATTTGTGCTCTCACCTTGAAATTTTCTCATCCCAAGCTATTGACATCTCTGAGGGCTCTTCCTTTTTTGTCTGATTAATGAGTCTACCCCACATTGATTTAGTGGCTATGGTCGATTAACCCCACTTGCCACCTCCTCTATCCTATCCCCTTGAGGGAGATTGCGAGTTACGCTATTTTGGTCTCCAATTTGCCAATCTTCTTGTGGGATTTGTGGGGCTAAAGGTCTAGGGGCCGACTAATCTTCATTTTTCTCTTTAATGTGTTGTAGTAGCTGTTGGTTTTGCTGTACTAATTGAAAAGTCCTTTGGATCAAATGTTGGAGTTGTTCTTGTACTGGGTTGGCTTGTTGGGTATCGCCCTGTGTTCTAACCACTGGTGATATTCTTGTTCTACTTTTTTCTTCGGCAATGGATCTCGTCTGAACCATCCACAATAAAATCCACCAATGAAAGAAGAATATCAAAGCAAAATTTCCTATAGACAATGCCAATTGATGGTGTGATCTCTTAAAAGATCTTTCGAGAATCCAAGTCTTTCCTGAAGTCACTCCAGAGAAACCATTTGAATGGGCGCCAGTGCAATACCGGCAAAGTACCCTCCAACAATTAAGTCAGTTATCATGTAGAGTACGAGCTAAATATTCTAGAGAAAAAAAACAAGTGAGAGACATAATCGTACTAGAATTTTCTATTATGCCTATTTATTTGATTCTTAGGCCACTTGATAGATATGCCTCGTGAAAAGTTGTTAAGACCGTACATCCAATACTTATCCCTGAGATTTACACGCCAAATTAGGCACGCGCGCTCCTCTTGATCAGGAAATCTCACTGATCAGGTGGCTACAAAAAAACATTCACCTTTGGGCAGGTCTGTTAGGTGGGAAGACAAATGACCAAACCTACTGGATCAACCCTCTTAAACAAATCACGGTACTAGGCCAGGCATATTACGAATTGGGCAGATAATGATTTTTGGGTCTCGCCTCTCAGTATCTATCAATTTTTATTTTTTGGACAACTAATAGGTTCTGCGAATCTTGTCTAGGAGCCTAGTAAAAAATTCGGCCAAATTTGGGAAAAAACTAAAGTTTCTAAAGACGTAAGAAAACAAAAAATTGACTTGATCAACTTTTTTTAAAAAAAAATTGGAACTCTACAGTGATTTATTTTCAACTTCATGTTTTTTTTATAAAAAAAAAAAAACAAAATTAGTTCCCCTAGTTCAAAAACAAAAACAAAAACAAAAACAAAAACAAAAACAAAACATAATTGACCAAACAAAATTAGTTCAACAACGACAAAAAGAAAGGTTTTTCTTAAAAAAGAATAGCATATAAGCCTTCAGCTAAACACACAATTAATCTCTCTCAAAACAGGGTCGGCAGCTTAATCAAACGACCGAACAAATTAATTATACATGACATTAATGGATGATATGATCAAAGCAAAGACATGGACATGGACATGGACGAACCCAGAATTGTAGTTTTGGGTTGACAAACAAATGCACTAATAAGTTTTTTAAAAATAAAGTACAAACTATAACATAAATTTTTATTTGACATAAAAGGATAAAAAAAACACCTATATATATATATATATATATATATATATATAGCATACATTTTTTATTCAATACGAGTTCAAAAACTAGTAACTTTAAATTAATTACGCATATTGAGTTGTGCTTGGCACTCTTTCATGTAATTAAAGGTATCTATGAAAAAATTGTTAAATAAAATATTTACCAATGTCTTTCTCTATGAAAGTAATTAAGTAGTTTATTAGAAAATCATCATCCATCCTAAAATTTCTAATAATGTCTTTCTTTGTGAAAGTGAATAAGTAACTTACTAGAAAATCATCTATCATATTGCACAAGTTAGTTTTTACAATTTTTACAACTAAAAATGAATGTCTTGTTATAATTGTTAAAATTGATTAAGTTAATATAAGATCAATCAATCTATAAATAAGAGAATAAATTTTTTATTTTTTTATTTTTACCAATTCGTTGCACAATTCAAATATTGTTGATAAATCAATTATTAATCAATAAACTAACAAAAAATCAAAATCGATATACATTCCTTAATATATATATATATATATATAACCTAAAAATAAAATATATTTCTTAAACAAAATCAATCACCCAAATCATATGGAAATGAGAATTTTTTAACATATAAAGAAAAATACATGTCAAGTAAAATAAGAAATTACTTGTTATTGTTCAATATTTTTTAGAATAACTAGTGATTAGTACGGCTAAAATATGACAAATTAAATACAATTGTATAGAGAATAAGAAGTTATTAGAATGCTTAATAAGTAATAATAAAAATTCTAATAACTTATTTAACTTTTGATTGATTTAGTAAAGTTATAATTAATCTCATGTGGCACTATGACCTATTGCTCAAAATATATTTAAAAAATACTGTGTATGATATATTTTGACGAACTTATGAATACATTAATATAAATGTTGATTAATTATTATTTTTTTTTAAACCAAGAGTGTAGAATTTATAGAATTTGAAAAAAAATTAAAAATAATATAATATAATAGTAGTATCTTTTAAAATCATATGAGTGGCGACCAACGCCACTTGTTCCCCCTCAGCCCATCCATGATGGACACAGATTGTTTAAATTAGTGACTGGCACCATCCCAATCTCTGAACCAAACATGACCGTAGTTCAATGATTGGTTGAGGATTTAATTTCGTGAGATAATATAAGAACCTAAATTGTTAGTGTTAAAATTATCATAATAGTACAATTGTTTTTATACCCAGCCATATTTAATTGGACAAAAGATAACTTATAATTAATTAATGACATAAATACCTTTAACAAGTAATGAAATAAAAAATTTGCGAGAATTGGTCATTTTAAAGTGCAGAAATCAATAGCATGCCAAAAGTTTCAAAACATTGGAAAGAAGTTTCAAAAGTTCCAAGACTTTTGTTTCAAGGGAGGGGGGCAGAATGATTGATCAGCATTAAAGGAAAGGGCAAAACGGCAAAACGGTTATCTCATATATTATCCCAGTATCATTTTATTCCCAAATTTTTAAACACACCTCTGCCTTCCGGACAGAATTACTCCCTCATGGAGGAGAAATTATTGTATGGGTAGAAAACACCATGTCAGATGTGTGCTCATCTAATATATATATATATATACACACACAATGTGTTTATTTAATGTAAAACCATACTTGCATGTTATAATTATTTCTCATTAATATTTCTACAATTATAAATACATGAAGTACATATATTGAGTGGACACACCACCATGTTAACACGCCAACTGATATTTCCTACACACCAAATAACTTCCTTGGATAGTTACATAGGATACAATCTCCCAAACAAATTTCGCAAACAAAAGATGGATTACATAAGACTATATTCACGTGGTTTAATCCAATGCAAATAAAACTTCAACCAAACATCGCTTAAGAGAAGGGAGTTAATTCTTAGTTTACAAGCTACAAACGGATTCCTTATAAACCATCTTATTTATGGTTCCCTAGTGGATTCTAAAATTGCGAGCATGAACTTCCTTGGCTCTTCAAAAATAGAAGTACAAAATAAACAAAAAAAAACCAAATATCAAAATTTTAGATAACTGTGGAATTTCAGAAGCTAAATAAATAAATAAAAGGAACTGAGAAAAAGAAAATGAAATAGATTATCAACATGATGACCACAAAAATACAAAGCAATGAGAGATTTTAAGTGCTCAGTCATCTGCTGTTTTCCATCTTTCAATCACAACCTTAAACTGGTTATCCCTCCTCCTGACCTGTAAAACCAAGGGAATCACAATCAATGATAGGCTTAATCTCAAAGGCAGAAGAACCATACTTCCAAACAAAACAACACACAGGCCACAGCAAAAGAAAATAAGCAACATCAGCAAAGAAAGAGGAAAACAGGACAAAGATCAAATTATAACCCACCCACATATGATAAGTAAAATATCTGCTGTAAGTGTCCAAAGTTAGTGTATAAATAATACTGATCATATCAATGGCATCCAACATTTGAACATGCCAAACTTAGGACGAAGAAAACTATACCTCGACCAAGGGGTACCTACAAACTCTCCAACAGAGCATGAATTTAACCTTTTTTTTGCATCAACTATAGTTTTTGGGCTTCAACAACATTATACACAATGATGATTCTGGCCTACTATATGACCCTGATTCCAGAAGAAAATTAGTCAGCAGGTCCAGAATACCATGTTGGCATTGTGTCCAACCAATAGCAAGGAGGCTATATGTGTACATGGCCGAAAAAAAGAGAAAAATCAGAGGAAGTGGGCAAATCACAAAACACTTTGTTGGACACTCATTTCTCCTGATTACTGATTGCAGTGGGTCCACAGGTCAACCCTAAACCGAAAATGCATAGGAGAATTAGAGAATTGGAGTCCAAAAGAAAGACACCACAAGAGGATGGTAAACAAAGATTTGTAATAAATGCAGAGGCATGCGTACCTGGTTGTAGGGAAACCTAAGATCATGGATGCGGATGTACACACAAACATGACACAAATGGACACACAAATTCAGAAATCTTACAAAAAAAAAGAGAGGAAAACCTGCAATTTACAAATTCTCTCTCTCTCTCTCTCACACACACACACACACACAAGAATAAGAATGGATTATTCTTCTAACGTCATGAAAAAACTCATTATATAATGTATAACAATAGTAACAGAATTCAATTTGTTCATGTTTACAGTTATAATCATATTAGATATACGTGTGTGAGTGTGTGTATACACACACACACACACACACACACACATATATATATATATAGAGAGAGAGAGAGAGAAATATATTACCTATCAAAAAAAAAGGAAAAAGAAAGATGAGGTCATAGAAAACATGTCTTTCTTGTAATAGTCGCAAGTCCTCACAATGACTAGAAGTTGTAAGAATTAACGGATTTCAAATCTTGATAGGGACTAACGTGTGTGTGTGTTGTGTGTGTGTGTGTGTGTGTAACATGTCTTCCTTGTAATAGTCACAAGTCCTCACACAGACTAGAAGTTGTAAGAATTAACAGATTTCAAATCTTGATGGGGACTAACACGTGTGTGTGTGTGTGTGTGTGTATATTCATGTTCTTCCTTTATTTTGACCTTTCATACTGCATTTTATTCAAGTCAAGCTGGAGCATTATCCTAAATGTGTCTTGTGTATATCCATATGAAGGATTTGTGTCTCCTCTAGTGTCCAAAGCAAATTGAAAATCTCAAATTAGATTTCTTACTTTTAAGAGTCTCAAGTATTCACCAACAAATTATAAGTTGCAACTTGCAAGAACGAAGGTTTTCGAATGTTAACAAGCTAAAAGGAGGGGAGAAAAAATATATATTCATGCTTATTCCTTTTTTCTTATCCTATTTAACCCCATTTCATTTGCTTCAAACTTGAAGTCAGTCTGGATAATTTACTCAAAACTCTGACTCCGATTCCCATATAGCCTCCTTCATGCCATGGTGGTTCCACAAGACCTTCACCAATGGAATAGTCTATCCACGCAAACCCAATCCTGCATATCTAGAATCTTCACTGACCGCTTCTCATGAGATAAATTGCTGTCGACTTCAAGATCAGCCAAGTCAAGCACATAAATAGGATTTGGGTCGTGTTTGAGAAGTACAAAAACATGAACCATGTCGTGAACTCTCAAAAGCTCTAGTTACAAGGCAAGAGAGTACACCACCCATTTGATCCTTTCAAGGATCTCAAGCGGACTGATAAACTATGGTCACAGCTTCCGCTGCTGTCAAACCTCATGAAACCTCGCCCTTAGCAAAAGTTCCAGAAACACGTGGTCACTCACCTTGAACTCCAATGGTTCGTGTCTCTAATTGGCATAGCTCTTCTGGTTAACAAGGATCCGAGTTAGAAACGATCATTACTAATATCCGGTGAAGCCGCACTATCTCTCGTATATATAATCTCCTGAGAACATCCATCGAGTCTGAAACTCGAACTGAAAGATAGTACTTCTTGGATAGATGGTCCACCACAAACCTACCTGCATCATACCTCTAGGGTAATCTAAAGGGCCTAGTGACGAAATCCATTGTAACATGCTACCACTTTCACTCTCCTATTGGCAAAGGCTGAAGCAAAACCACAAGAACCAGCAAGTATCAAAACTCAATAAAGAATCCGCAGCAGTCTCCCCTCTGGTTCTCTGCCTTTATTTGCTAATAAGTCAAGTAATGAGCTACGAACTGAGCAATGTCTGTCTTTATCACCTTCCAGCAGATTTGTCAACACAAGTCGTGATACGTCTTTGTGCCTCCCGAGTGCACAAAAAGACTAGAATAGTGAAACCCCCACAAGACATCTTTTTTGCAGGGCTCCGACACGAAAAGTCTTCACATGTACCTCAAACTCGGATCCATGTGCACAATCCAACGCTCTTCCTCCTCCGTCTTAGAAATGCAATCTCGAATGGTTTCTGATTCGGCATCCACCAACTATGCCTCAACCACTCCACTAACAAAAGTCGATTGCAAGACGAGCAAATAAGCGGCACCCTCCTCGATCTAGCCAAAGTGTGGATCGAACTCATCCACTACTCCAAGCATCTCCCACTATCGGATGGCGATCCATGTTAATCTGCTAAGGGGATTTCAACTAAGCGCATCGTCCGCGACATTGGTCCTTCCCAAAAGATATAAAAGAACGAAGTCATAGTGCTCCATCCAACCAATGTTGCTCCAAGTTTAAATCCTTATGAGAGAAAAGATACGTCAAACTCGTGGTACAAGCAAACCCTGAACTGCTTGTTATAAAAATAACACCTCCAACTCTTCAGCTCAAAAATCATCGCCGCAAGCTCCAAGTCACACGTAGAATAATTGTACTCGTACGAATTTAGTTTTCACAATCCATAGACCAGGATTTGACCATCCTGCATCAACATGCACCCTAAGCATCACGTGAGGCATCACAATAAACATTGTACCCAGATCTCACTCTAAAATAATCAAAACTAGCGCAATAGTCAACCTCTTTTTCAGTTCCTGGAAAGCCACACAAGCATTGTCATGTGAACTTAATTCCCTTACGAGTAAAGCGCCTCATTGACAATGCTAGGGATCTCGAAGGCGTTCTCGCTCGCAATTTGTCATGGCCTCAATCTTCAAAGAAATTAAGGTAGTTATCCTATGCGTAGAATTGATGTCGTCACAAAATCTGAAGCGCAATCCTCGAATGTTTCTTGTGTGCCCTTGAATAGTAAGTAAATTGGGGGGTGATCTACAAACACAACCACAGACCAATCTAAACAGTGAAAAATTCAATTAGTCAAATCAATGAATGCACCAATGCATTCATGAGATCAAATGGCATAACTCGTATTACGCATTTTGAGTGCCAAATGTTTTGGATATCCCCTTCTCTAATCTATATAATAAAATAGCTCATGTTTTTTAAATGTCCTAGAGACATTATCTTTTAAAGGCTGAGATTTATTATACCACTCTAATCCTACGATTCAAATTATCATCTCTCTCCTCATTTAATGTAATTGGTTTGAGAAAATATCACATCTCTCCTCATTTAATATCTTCTCTCTCATCATTTCTCTCTTCAAAAAACATCATATTTCTTCACTTGTAATAGTTGATTGTCGCCCGAAAAGACAACAACCAATCCATCCTAGGATGACATCAAATATAATCATATTTAAAACAAAAAAATCACAAAGAAGATAACGGTTTGCGATCTCTATCTCACAAGTCCTACAAACCCTCCTTAAAGTCACCCTACATCCAACTGGCGTCTCAATCAACAAGGCATAACTCAACACGTCCACCTCTAGTCCTAAGGCATATGCAAATGTTGTTTAAACCAATGAATGTGATACTCTTGTATCTATCAATTCATTTGCCCATGAATTTAATAAAAGAAATGCATCTCAAACAAAAATGCAGCCCAAATTCAGAGAGATGCTATGGTGAGATCAATCAAAGCGATTACATAAAATTTTGAGTAACATACAAGCCGTGAGAACTCCGCCTGTGTAGTGCTTAAATTATTAAATGTTATACTGCCGGTCCCAAGCCTGAATAAATGAGGAGATTTGTGTATTAAGTAGCTAACAACCAACACATAAAACAGCCCGCCAGATCCCTATGAACATGAATCCAATGAATTTACGTGTCAATTCTAGGGCGTCCCCCTTATATGACGCATTATGCTTGCCTTTGGGCGTTTCAAAAAAATGGGCAAGGGACACCACACCAGAGCCCAGGTATGGTGAAAAGTGAGCAAGGGTTCCTGCGCTTCCCTGGGTGATCGCCGGTAAAGAAGTTAGCCCGGGACCATAGACTTAAATTAGTAACTTGGAATATAGAAACTTTAATAAGTAAAACAATAGAATTAATTGACGCTATGATTAGAAGAAAAATTAGCATAGCGTGCTTACAAAAGATTAAATAGGTATAAGATAAATCAAAAGAAATAGATAATACAGGGTATAAAGTCTATTATACTAGGAAAGAGACGTAGAAATAGTGTAGGAATAATAGTAGCTAAATACCTTTAAGATAATATAGTAACAATCACGCGAAAATGGAGATAGGATAATTTTAATTAAACTTGTGATTGGAGAAACTATAATTAATGTGATTAATGCCTATTCACCTTAGTTAGGATTAGATGACCATACTAAAAGACAATTTTGGGATCAAATAGATGAAATGGTTCAAGAAATACCAGTAGGAGAGAAGATAATCATATGTGGAGATTTTAGTAGGCACGTAAAAAACAAGAGACAAGAATATAAGAAAGTTCATGGGGGATTTAGTTTTTGTGATCGAAATGAGGCTGGAGAGGAGACCCTAGATTTTGCAATAGCATTTGATCTTATATTAACCAATAGTTTCTTTAAAAAGAGAGAACACCTAATAATCTTTACGAATGGGTCTCATAAAAGTCAAATAGATTATTTCTTTATCAGGAACATAGACCACCTAATACGTAATGATTGCAAGGTCATTCTTGGTGAGAGCTTAGCATCACAACATAGACTTATAGTACTAGATATTTACATAAAGGGGTAACATAAAGCGAAAAGAGATATTAAAATCCCACGAACTAGATGGTGGAATCTTCGAGGCGAGAAATTGAAAATTTTTAAAGACAAAATACGTAAAGAAGTGAGGTGGGATTTAGAAGAAGATGCAAATACTATTTGGGGTTCAATGGCAGAATATATTAAAAAGATATTGAAAAAAATTCTCGGAGAGTCGAAATGGAAATGCCCTACAACTAAGGAAACTTGGTGGTAGAATGGCAAGATCCAAGCCATAGTAAAAGCAAAGAAGAAATGTTTTAAAAGTGGCAAAATGATATAAATGTGGCCAATTTTAAGAGTTATAAACAAGCTTGTAAGGATGGTAAGAGAATCATTAGAGATGCGAAATTGAAAGCTTATGATGATTTTTATGCTAAATTAGATAGTAAAGATGGAGAAAAGAATATCTACAAACTCGCTAAGTGGAGAGAATGGAAGACAAGATATCTTACTCAAGTTAAATATATAAAAAGTGAGAATCCAAGGATGTTAGTAAATGACAAGAAAATTAAGGAAAAGTGAGAAATCTATTTTGAGAAATAATTAAACGAAAAACATGTGGAAAGATTTAAAGGAGAGGAATCTAATAACTTTGATGAAACTAGATAATATAAGTTCTATTGCAGAATACGTAAGTTTGAAGTAAAAACTGCAATGAAAAGAATGAAATCTGAAAAAGCTTTAGGACCAAATGGTATTCCTGTGAAGGTATGGAAATGCCTAGCCGAAGTGGGAGTGTCTTAATTAACAAAGCTATTTAATAAAATCACAATGACTAGAAAAATGCCCGAAGAGTGGAGAAAGTATTCTAATACCTATATATAAAAAAAATAAAAGAGATATTCAAAACTGTAACTATAAAGGTATTAAGTTGATGAATCATACGATAAAGTTATGGGAAAGAGTGATTGAACATCGTCTAAGGCTAACAGCAACAGTGTCATAGAATCAATTTGGTTTTATACCTAGTAGATCAACTATGGAAGCAATCCACTTACTAAGGAGATTAATAGAGAAATATAGAGAAAAGAATAGAAATCTTCATATGGTTTTTATAGGCTTAGAAAAGGCCTATGATAGAGTGCCTAGAGATATCATATGGTGAGCGTTGGAGAGAAAGGGAGTAACAAAGGATTACATTGATGTGATAAGAGACATATGATGGAGCCGCCACGACAATTACATTACTTGCAGGAGAACAAGTAAATTCTCAATTACAGTAGAATTACACTAAGTATCAGCTTTGAGTCCTAATCTCTTTACCTTAGTTATAGATAAATTGACTAAACATATTCAGGATGAGGTCTCCTGGTATATGTTATTTGATAATGATATTGTCTTAGTAAATGAGACTAGAAGTGAGGTTAACGCTAAGCTAAAAATGTGGAGGGAAGCTTTAGAATTAAAAAGGTTTCAAATAAGTAAAAACAAAACTGAATATATGGAATATAATTTTAGCAGTAATAAGAGTATAAATGGTGAAAAAGTAAAAATTCAAAACCAAGAGATAACTAAGAGTGAATATTTTCGTTATTTAATTTCAATTATTAACAAAGATGGAGAGGTTGCAAATGATGTAACCCATAGAATCAAAGTTGGTTGGCTCAAGTGAATGAATGCTTCTAAAGTTTTATGTGATCGACGGATACTTACAAGATTAAAAGAAAAATTTTATAGGACAGTTATTAGACTAACGATTTTATATGTTAAGGTAGATGTGTGGTAAGACTAGAAAAAATAAAATTTAAGAATGAAAAGATTCGTGGAATGGTAGGAGTTGCACCAATTGAGAACAAGTTGAGAGAAAATAGATTAAGATGGTTTGGACACATACAACGTAAATCAATTGATATAGTAGTTAGAAAAAACGATGAGATCATGAATAATGAAAATACTAGGAAGAGGGGTAGACTTAAATTGATATAAGATGTCGTATTAAGAAAAGATATAAATCTATTAAAACTAACTGAAAATATGGCTCTTAACATAGTAGAATGATGTAAAATGATTCATCTAGCCGACTCTAATTGATTGAGACAAAAGCTTAGTTTCATTTGGTTTGATTTATACAAGTCGTGAGACTTCTCCAAGAAGTTATTAAAACTACCCCTCTCTCTCTCCCTCTCTAGCTTCTCTTTCTATAGCTCACATACAAATGCACTCATGCGAATTGCTTTTAGACTAATTTTTGTGACACCGAAGAAGATAGAAGTGATCTCCCCGACAAGGACAACATTTTAATGGGAGGGGTACACACTTTGATGGATCTTGAGTTTTAGGTTTTCCTCTCTTCACCTTTTCTCTTCTTTGAGGTAGGTTTCCATGCTCCTAACTTAATATGTATACTTTGTGTATGCATATTTCCACATCTCGGTTGGATTAGGATTTTGAGTATTAGAAAACATGCACTAGGAATTTTAAATGTGGTGGTGTTAAGATTTTTTTCTCCTTATGCATTGTAGTAATGTTTTATGCGATTTGGTAATACCATGCGAAGCAAATTTGAGATCCAATGAGAAATGCATAAATTAGGATTTAATAAAAATTTGAGAAAAATAAAAGATATTGGGTTATTTTTGAAATTGGATATATGTATATGTGATTTAAATGATTAAAATGTATTGCCGATGAAATGATGGAATTTTCTTGAAAAATGTAGCGTGTTTTATTGGGGAAGTTGGTTTTATTTGGAGAAATGTTGGAAATTGTTAAATTGAGAGATTTTGGTGTACATTGAAATCAAAGTAATTTTTACAACATTGGATTGAAAAGCAAATTTTCGTGTTAATTCATTTTTGGATGTTATGTTTTTTAGGCTTGATTCGACAGAGTTTAGGGCTCAATATACCATTTTGATTTGGAATCTTATGGGCTGTGACTGTGTCATAGAGAAATAAGAGGGGGAAAGGTCGAAAACTTTTCCAATGGTAGGTTGCATGCCCTTTTGGGTTAAAAGGTCGAAAACGACAGATGATTTAGAACTTATGCCATGCAAAGTGCTAAGTATTTTGTTTGGTGAACAACCCGAGATTTATGGAATTTGGGAAAAATAAAATTAGACTTGGAATGGTTTGGAAAACATAAATGAAAGCCGTCATGATTTGTTACTAGGCCAATCAAACAACTTATTGGTGGTGTTTGGTATTTCTAAAACTAATAATTTATAGATTGTAGCTTGTCTCCTCATGGTCGTGTGGGTGTGTAAGTGTGTCATGGAAACAAAATTTTGAAAGGAAAAAAATATTTTGGAAAGTTGTTACTTCTAGACAAACCTCCTACCTGTCTCTGCACCCCTACCTCCTTATCACTGAGCGGTCATAGTGTTAAGTGGAAATGCAGCAATCTATGCAAGTGAGGCATTCTAAGAGACCAATTGACTTGGGTTAATATCAACAATGCAATTCATCCCAAAAGTTACAAGGTTATTTTATCGAGTTCCAAGGAGTGGAAGTATCAACATAGTTTCAAAGAACGCCATATAAAGAACATAAGCCAGATGATGAAATAGAAAAAAAAAATCTTGGAAACATTTGTTCTTAAGCAATGTAGATGTATATATTAGTATATCCCGACATGCCTACATATCATGATATATTATCTTTCTGCATAATTTCATAATGGGCTTCCGTGCTCATATATAATATTTCAGGTGCCGACATAGAACCAAGGACTTGAGGGTGTTGAGGATCTCCTCCTTCCAATTTTTTTATATTTGTGGGCCAAATGCCACCATTTTGATACATATGATGTTGTAAGATCATGACCTAGGATATTTCTTTTGGATTCCATGCAATTTATAGAAGCATGAAAGGGAAACATTTGAGATGATGATTCATTATGTTTTAATATCATGCTTGAGTTGTAATATGGATAGTCATTGGAATGAATAAAATTTGCATTCTTGAATGTATGGAAATTGAATTATATTTTGATTTTGCGTGGAAATTGATAGGATATTTACGATAAGTAAAAAGGTGTGGGCTCAAAACCTATTTTATTTAGGTAATCTTGTTTCGGAGTTGTATATTTGACTGTGAGATTTTTGGCCTTACATGGAATTAGAATTGGAACTTGAGATTTTGAACTTCAGCAGGTTAAGAGACTACTAGATCTAGCGAATTGTTATTGCTTGAGCGGTCTCTTTGCTGCAAGTTACATCCTTTCAGTCCACTTTTCAGCCTTGATGTATTTTGTGCACTCGAGTGGTCCCTCTTACACCTCGAGTGGTCTTTTTCCTGCAAAACCCCTCTCAGCTCTTTGGGCGCTTGAGCGGTCCTTGCGCACTCGAGCAGTCCTTGCGCTTGAGTGGTTTTCTTGGGTAGTTGGGGATTTGTTTTCTCTAGTTGGACTTCGGGGTTATGAGTTGGAATTCCTTTGGTTGACTTGGGAAGTTATCCTTGACTATTCATACTCATTCGGCGCAACCTTTAAGGTACCCTTGGTATCCTTCATATTCCCTTATCATGTCCTTGGATTTGAATATTCAAGGTGTGGCAATTTGAAACTAGGGCAAAAATCAACATAAAATTTCTTTCTTGAAACCCAAAATAAAGCTACTAAATACAAATTTATACACATTTTATAAGAGAGTAAGAATCCCTACTAAGGAGAAGAAAAGAGAGGAGAAAGAGAAGCCATAGTGAGGGAGAAAAAAATAAAAACTCTCCAAAATGAATTACGTTCCCATCAAAATGTTCCCCTCATCAAGAAGATCACTTCTCTTTTCTTCAACACCACGAGTTTTGACCTAAACACCCTTATAACTACTATTGCTGCTACATTTCTCCCCATTCAACTCTGCAAAGTACCAAAAAAACACCAAACAAGGCACATGTGATGAAAATGACAGTACCACCCACCGCAATAAATTAAATTACAAGAAGGACCGGGTCTCCACAATTTTTTTATTCTAAATCTTCAATTTTTCCTTCACAAACTTTTCTTCATGAATACAAAAGGTCCCCACCTATGAGCCCCACAATTCCACCACCGCGCTCAATAAATTTTCTAAAAGAATGATACTCAACCACATATTGTCAAACATAAAGGGAGCCAGTGCCAGTCCCCCACTTAAAAGGACAACCACATATTCTCAAACCAAAAGGGGACAGGTAGTGTTTGACGATGTAATCCTTACACAGTACATGCCCATTTGACTTGAACCCATTATCTTATCATTCCTTTTCTTCTATGATTCGTGTAGTAGGTCACTACTCATGAACAAAGCTTTTTCAATAAACAATTATAAATAAATAAAAAAAACCCTTGCTTCAGAACCCATAAAAGAAAATCCTGTTTAGTAATGGTAATGGTTGAGGGAGATGGTTGCACAACATCGTCTAGTACTAGAGCCAAAAATGCAAAACCGGACACGCAGAAATTGAGAAGATTGCATTGGTTTTGGTATAGAAAACAAGCATAGCGAGATTGGCTCCTTAAAAAAACTAATAATTAAAGCTCTAAGGAGATTGATTGAAGATTTGGGCTTTCTAGATTTCGCATCTAATTGAATTGTGGACAACCAAGTTTCATATAAATTGCACAAAGTCAATTAAAGAACCAACTGGAATTTGTACTTGTAGAAAAAAAGCAAGTAAAATGCATCTGAAAATTAAATATCTCAAAATTAATGAAAACAACACCCGCCCTGTGAAGAAAAAAATAAAGAAATAAAGAAGGAAAACATCCCATCGTCCAAAATAGGCTAGTAGTATCAACAATGTAAAAAGAGAGTAAATGGTATGACAGAGTGATTTTACTATAATAGAAGGGGTGTAAGTGTAATTTACCCTAATTAAATTATGTGTAACCTTATGCATGCAAAAGATTTGCATTTAGTAATAGTAGCAGATTATGTGTTGATCTAATTCCATCCTAGTTGAGTCATTTTGGATGATCCTTCAATTAGTTACAAAGGTTTGTTGTGTTTAGTATATATCTCTAACAGTGTTCATGATCAGGCATACAGGAAACAACCAAAGGTCAGTGTTGTAGTCGAATTCGGTTCATGTATATCCAATAGTTCTGTTTTGTGTTCACCATAGACGAGGAAGGAAGTAGTAAGCGGTGTTTAATAAAGGGATCTTACTCCAATGGAGGGCTTTCTGTACCTTTTTGAGATTGTATCAATAAGGAAACTGGAAAAGTATTGAGTGAATATGGAGGGCAACGTCAACCACTCGGATGTTGTGTTCATTGGCATTTTTAGCAAATAGTGTCAAGATTCTTTGAAAATCATGCAGAAAATCTGCAGTGATTGTTAATATAGTTGTTCAAAGTAAGTGTCCAAATGGAGCTCTGCTTTCAATTCAATCCTGCTATGCTGCGTTATCCAATGGTGAGGTGTTCCAGGTGTTGATAATATAAATAACAAAGTTACCCTCCTTTTAACAATTTAAGCTTCTAGATTGGATGGTGATCAAAAACGTATCAGAATAGGCAATATATATTGTGTTCAAATCTCACCGCCTACGTGTTTAGTGTGCTTATGTTGGAGAGTCAGCCACACATGAAGGGGCACATTGATAATATAAATAATGAAGCTACCACTCTTTCTAATAGTTTAAATTTTTAGAACCTTCTAACAATTTAAACTTTTAGATGAGTTGGTGGTCAACAATCTCTCATGAGTTTTTTTTTTCCTTTTCAGTAAGTAGAGTGTTTCAGGTTTCCCAAAGAAAAACTATGAATTCATACAATAACTGCAAGGAGATTACTTTGAGAACTCATGAACCACATTCTCTTCATTGCTACATAATTCAAGATTTAATTGGTTCTTTAAGTATCTGTTTTAAGATGTCATGGCTAAAAATTTTAATTAATTAGTGTTAAGTCACCAATTGTTTCAAAAACTTGAGCTAATAAAAAATTGACTCAACAATATATATCAAGCTATCCAACACTCCATTCTGTGTCGCACATGGAGAAACAAACAAACTAAACAAGTACACCGACAGATAGAGTGCACAATAATAAATATAACAGAAAAACATATCACGAGACTTGAATCCAAGACCTCGTGGACCCAAAACTCTGATACTATGTTAAGTCACTAATTGTCCCAAAAACTTAAACTAACAAGAAATGGGCCCAACAATGTATATCAAGTTATCCAACAATTAGAACTAAGGCTAGTAGAACGAACAAATTTATTTAAAGAATCAAGAGAGTTCCTCAAATTGCAGTTTGGCGTGTTTGGGACGGAAAGAGGTGTAAAGCTAAAATGTTGATTTTCAATAACATTTTCCTTTGAAGCGCATCTACAGGTCTTGAAAGAAATGGTTTCTTTTCTTGATTCCATTGAGTCCTCAATTTTCATTAAGGATTGTGTGTTCCCTCAGGAAGTTGGCTTTCAGCCATTAGTATTAGTCAACAAAAATGAAAACCAAAGAAGTCTATATAATGAGGATAAACTTGACCTAATTACTTACCTCAACCAGTGGTGTTTCCCCCCGAAGTATCAAATCAACACTCCTTTCTGTCTGCAAAAATAAAGAATAACAAAGTACTAAACAAACTGTAGAGATTATCCAACAACGATGTTAAGAGTGTTTTTAGTTATTGTCCTTGTCTTTGATCTTATATTTACAAGGGCATTCTTACAATTGTTTTTGGCATATATTATTATAAAACCATGTTGGTGAAGGAATATGATTAAGACTCCTTGACTTTTCTTAAACCTTCTTTCTATCTGTTTTCTCTTCTCTATCTCTCTTCCTCTTCCTCCTCCGTAAATTCATATTTTACAATTCAAATTGGTATTTAGAGCAATTCGATCCAACCCTAAAATGAGTCGTAGATTTTTAGAACTTGTCACAATGTAACTGCGATGCGTTGACAATTTGACATCATGTTTAACGTAAGGTAACTGTCATTGTAGTCGTACAATGACGCCAAAGTGACATCAGCAACCTGTCCGCACGCTGGCCGTTGGCGAATACATGGTTTAACTCATCTCGTTCCCTTGGTAATTATGGTGATTTTTGCATTAATTATGAAGACATTTGATGCTCCTTCCAATTTTGGGGGGGAAAATTCAATTTCATAACCCTATTTTTCGATCTAAAAACCTGCTAGTTTTGATTGTCAAAACCCATTCTATAGGTTCTAAAAATCATTGTTTGTATCAGATTCTGGTTGATTTGGTGATTATAGAAGTTATTACTTCTCTTTTTGCAAATATTATATATATATACCCCTAGTTTGGCAGTGCCTATTTTTTTTCGGCATTTCCTTTTTGAGAATTCATGCTTCAGCAAATGGTTCAGTCGGTGTTGTGGTTGCTACAAGTGACTCTGATTTGCTTCGATTTGGCAATATATTTGAGTTAGGTTCAAATCTAGAAACTGTGGAAATAAAATCATTGCCAAAACAAGCGGCAATTAAACTAGACATTTCTAGAAAATATCTATTGCTAAATAAATTTTCCCTAAGAAAAATTGCTCAACGATTATTCCTTGACTTATTCTGCTCCAGAAATTCTGTTACCGCATGTTCTACATCAAATAGGTGCATCAACCACCTTACAAAATTTATTCATTCCTGATTTTTTCTTTTCTGATTTACCACACATTCACCTTGAAATCCCAATCAGGCATTTCAATCAATACAAAATCAATTAAGTACTTCAAGAATAACTACAGAATAATGAGTGTACATCCTAAGGGCTCGAAACAGAATTATAATCTATTAGAATTGTTATCCTCGTGTTATCCTTGTATGCTATAAAGTTTAATTGAAAGACCTCCAATACTTTTTTTCCCTTTTATTAACCTTTAAGTTTTTACTATACCATTAAGATTTTTGAACAATATTTATAAGATTTAGTCAATATAATTTTACCAGCTGCCACAAATGATGGCTAGTCCACAATTTCACGTGCAGCATCTAGTCCAGTTTAGGGAGCAGACACATTCATTTATCATTTATTTTGTTTAAAAGTCAAAGGTGGATTGGGGAGTATATGATTTTGCTAGACATCGTTTGTCAGGGTCGCCCGTGGGTCATGTTATATGACAAGAAATGCTTGTTGAGTCTTACAGATGGTCAAAGATAGGTTTATAACATTCGCAACCCTAAAACATCTCCTTCAATTAAACAACTAATTGCAAGTTCTATCATGTTCTTAGTATTTGAAGAGTCATTCATGTATAATCTATTCATCTTATAGAAATAAACAAGGTTTGGAACACTAAAACTGTCACGCCTCAAAAATTATGATGTGGCGGTCCAAATAACAAGAGAAAGGAAAACTTGAAAACAAATGAGAGCGTGCCAAGCGGACAAGGTCAAAGTCAAAGGTTGAAGTCAAAAGAACCAAGTCATATGAGAGTAATCATCAACAAAGAAGAAGGAGAAAGGGTTATACAGAAATTTAAAACTTTAGTTAACTAACTAACAGAAAGCATATTGAATGGGAAATCTGGAACATAGAGATTAAAAAGCAAGGGATTCATTGGGACGAAGAACACCTTTCCCACGGACGGGGCGAGGGGAACCATCAACTAAAATAATATTATGCTGAATAGGAAGAAAATCAGTAAAAAAATAAAAGATGAATTACCAAACACGTGAGAACTAGCTTTGGAATCTATAATCCATGAAAAAGGCGAAAGAGAGGCACATTGATTAGTACCTGAATTTGGCTAAAGTAGCAGTAGAAGTGGAAGAACGATAAGCAATAGGCAATGCCTGAACGAGATCGCTAAGTTGAGTGCTGAGTGAATCATGAGAGCTAGAACAAAAGGTGGCCTAAACAGAAAGTGGTGAAAACGCATGAGATTGGATTTGAGAAGTATCATCGGTAACCTAATGAGCATAACTTGGAATCTCCTACTTTTTCCAACATTAGGGTACCGTACGATTAGCACCCCCACAATAATCACACTCGACTGCCTGACCAAAAGGAGTTGAAAATGCCTAACATTGGATGTAACCTGATGAGCATAACTTGGTTTTTGATGTTGGCATTATTACACCAAAAATAATTAATAAAACCAAGTAAAAACTACTACTCCTTAGAATAATGGTTAAGACTAGGTATCATTCCAACAGGAACAAGAAGGCGAACTTGCGGTATTCTCACACTAGTTCCTAGAATTAATTCAGAAAAGAGATTGATTGGGTTTATGAGATTAGAGTTGAAAGATTAAAAAAACAAAAATTAATCTAATGGAACTTCAAATATGAAAAACATTAGGGAATCGAATCCACCTTAGCCTCACAACGATGAATTTATACCGAGCATGGACTTGAACTATTTACTGACACAATATCTGTTAAGGCTACAAGCCTTAACAAACTTCTACAGAGAATTAACCAGAACCAAACCCGGTATAGCCTATCTTTAACGGCACAGGTTGTCCTAAACAAATTCAGCACAACCCGACCTCGCAAAGCTAAAGTATCTCACGTTTAGATTGCATTTACAAGTAAAACAGTGTACAACTTGATATTCACAATCACATAAAACAAATATTAAAACCAAGAATGATTGTTATATTAAATAAGCAACCTAGTCAAAAGTTATACAAAGTAAAAGATATAATCCATAGATCAAATATAAACTCAAACACGGCTTGGCTAGAGTTTCATCTAAAACCCTAAAAGGAGGCTTCAAGCCGCTCATGGATGATGATGTAGAGTTCTCAACCGAAAGAGCGATGGGATGACATTTGGAGAGAGCCACCACCTTTCTTCTCACTCTTTTCACAAGTTTGAGAACTCCTAACTTCGAGGTAGGATTTTCTTTTTATAGCCCTCACCAATTGAACTAGCTAGGTTGAAATTCGTGCACATTGCTGCGTAATTCCATCCGGACAGGGACCGGACGAACTTATGCTGCGAGCTTCATTTTGTCTTCTTTCCATGCTCGAATCAACCTCAGACTTCCCGAACACTCCTTAAGCCTTCACTTAAGCTCCAAATTGTATATGCTCAAGTGACTTGAAACCATGAAAGAGATTGAAATATATCAAGTAGCAATGATTTAGGATCTAACAAATATAAACTAGAGGGCTATACTGTATACTTTTAAGACCTTAATAAGCTTTTCATACTTTTGCCAATAGTAGGGTACAGTATGAATAGCACCCCCACAATAATCACACTTTCGGTCGCCTCGGCCGCCTGTTCAACCTCCACTACGAGCTCTACCACGAGAAATATGTCCACAACATGGGCCACTACGACCATTAGTGGAAACTAAAGCTGAGAACCTTTGAAATAGAAATAGCAAGGCGAGGAACAGTAGATGGCTATCCTAATGAAGAGCACAAAAACAGAGAATAAGCATTAGCTACAGAAAGCAAGGTCTTACTAGTAAGAATCTAATCTTTGAACCCACGTAACGCAAGGTCCAAGCCTAGCAAGGAAGTAATCATAAAGTGCTCCCAATGGTGTTGCTATCGTGCGAGATCAGTACATAAAGGGTCATCACTGCAACAACTGGTCCTAAAGATTATTAAGAATGTTGTAATACTCATATAAGAGCTTCCCATACTATTTTGTGCTAAAAAATTTCTCATAGATCTCATAAATACGGGAAATATTACTCTAATGCAAGAAAGAGTCAGCAACAGGGTCCCAGATCTTCTTAGAAGTGCAACAAAATTCAACAATCGCTGCAAGATTAGGCTCAATACTATATCATAGTTAGCACATAACAATAGAATCCTCACACATCCAATCTTAATATTTCGATTCTATTTTAACCAAAGGATTATCAGTTACGTATTTCAATTTGCACTTTCCACATGATAAAATCCTGAGTGCATGTGCCTAAGATAAATAATTCAACCCATTTAATCTTATAGACATAATTGATTTGGGAATATCATCAACCCGAAGTAACGAGGCTTTGCCGTAGGCCACAATAATTCAAAACAGAAGAGATAGAGGCACGAGATCAAGAAAAGAAAACCAAGCCGAACCAATAAACAAACAGATCAGGAAAGCAAGCCAAGCCGAACCAGATTTGGAGCAACCCAAGTCACAACCAATTCAAGCAACAAGCGATCGGAACTCTAAAAATCATGCATTCAAATAGTATTTTCTCTCCATGAGAAAAAGATCTAAAGCATCACTTTGCATCAAATAAACCAGGAAATACATTGACTAAAAAACACGACCCAAAGACTGTTGGACTAATCCAAACCAATGATGATGCAATAATCGAGCAAATCAACACAAATCAAACCTTCCAACTGTTAAGACTGTTAAGAATAATGGAAAGTCGTACCCTAATGGGTAGACGAGCTCTTATTTATAATAAATTTAGAGAACATTATTACAATCATACTCCTACACACGCCGGATAATAATAACATAATAGTAATATAATAATAATAAGCTACTAACACCCCCCTCAAGCTGGAGCATATATCTACCAAGCCCAACTTGTTACATAAATAGGAGACACGCGGACCCGGTATACCACTTAGTAAAAATATCAACCACCTGTTCCCTTGTAGGGATAGACCCAAATGTAACAACACCATTCTGATATTTATCACGGATAAAGTGGCAGTCAAACTCAATGTGCTTCATTCGCTCATGAAAGACTGAATTTGTGGTAATATAAATAGCGGATGTATTATCAACCCAGAGTCTAGCTAAGCCTTTAAGTGGAAAGTGTAACTCTGTCAAAATCTGCTAAAGCCACATAATCTCAGCAGTTGCTAATGCTATAGCTCGGTACTCAGCCTCAGCACTAGACCGGAATACCACAGTCTGCTTCTTACTCTTCTAGGAAATCAAATTCCCACCAACAAATATAGAGTAACCAGATGTGAATCTTCTATCAAACGTACATCCAGCCCAATCAGTATCAGAGTACCCTTCCATTCCCATATGACCATGATCAGATAACCGGATTCCCTTACCTGGATTTTTGTGTAAGTACCGAAGAATACGTAACACTACTTACCAATAGGGAACACGGGGATCAGACAAAAACTGACTCATTATACTCACTGGATAAGCAATATCTAGACGAGTCATGGTCGTAAGATAATTAAGTTGTCCCACTGTACGTCGATATTGTTCAGGATTCGGAAGAACCGCTCCT
>JAOTRH010000986.1:0-24349 GCA_034768845.1 Heliamphora exappendiculata
ATATTTAATATTCGTTGTTTTAATTTATTAGAGGGTGCGATCTTATATGGGTCTATATTCCCGGTGAGTTAGATAGTGATATTATTTATATGATAAATATTAATTATTGACGAAATTCACGTCCCGAAAGATCGGGATTAACGATACCCTCTTAAGGATGTTTATAAGTTTTGACCAGGTCAAACCCTACAGGTGGATTTAATTATTCGGCGGTCAAATAAGTTAAGCGGAAGGGCTTAAGAAATATGAAGATGCTGATTAAATTAAATTGTCAGTAATTAAATTTAATTGGCGGGTATCGCGAATCTTAACGTGGGGAGAAATGGTAAGCATTTAATAACAGGAGCTCATTGCAAGAAGGTTTTAAGATTATGGGTCAGAGTGCAATTATTGTTCTTTAGTGGTGTGAACTGTAATTCAATGTTTTATGAAAATTGCATAAACCGCTGGTAGGTATCTGCGTTCCACTGGAAGTCTTACTCATAATTACTCCCCAGGTCCCTGTTATAGCCCTATATATATATGCGGGTAGGCTGAATCAGTTTAGATTGATTTTAATATCATTCTGGATATATTAGTTTTGTCTCTCAAAACTTTAAAAAATACATCGGGGTTCTGCCGGTACAAGTTCTCAGAGGAATGTAACACACACTACGTTCGAGGATCGCATAAGGTAATACGGTAGAAGATCTGACAGGAGTTTCAACTCGGAATCAAGTCGTAGTTGAAGATTAGATCTACGAGAGGTATTCTTCTAAATTAACTTTGGTTGCACGGGTTTTATTTTGATCGTTCTTCGTCAAAATTTTTATATGAAGCCCGTTTTCGCTTTTGCCCATCTAGTTAATTTTTAAACCGAAATTCGTTTTACAAAAATAATGATCTTGGCAGTATTGCCTCCAACAAATTGGTATTAGAGCCGTTTTATTTTTTTTGTTTACAGTTTATCGGGGCTGGATAAATTTAGAACTGTGCTAACTTTGTTTTGCAGGCGTTCTAATTCCGGTTTTGTGATCATCTATTCTTTTTTCATGTTTGATTGAATGGATGATGATTTAATTAATTTTCAGATCGAATGTGAGCTACGGAACATTGGTTTCGATGTAAAATTTTTTTTATGTTCTTTAAGTTTTTTTTTCTAGTTTATTAGAAAAAAAAAAAAGAACAGGTATGGAAGAACGGCGGTGGTTCCGGTGGTTTTAGCCGCAAATATTTTTTTTTCTTTCTCCAGAATTTTTTTTTGGTTAAAATAAAATAAAATAAATAAATAAATAAAAAAGGAAGAAACCAAGCATGGCAGCAGTTTGGCGCAACAGTGGTTTGGTTTTCATCCAAGGAAGCAAAAGCGCTAAACATGGCGGAAGACAAACGGAGTAATTCCTAAGTGGTGCAACTGGTTTCATCCAAATAGCCAAACGTGGCACAAACCATCCAGGCGGTTTCCCAAGGAGTAGCGCCTTCCCAGGCGTAAGCTAAATAGTGCGCCGGTTTTCCCACAACAGAAACAGTAGCGCTGGATTGCTTCCATGTGTTTTGAAGTTGAAAGCAAAAGCAGGCGTGATTTCCAAGCTCAGGCAGCGCAATTCCAAGCAACCAATCAGTGGTTTGCAGCGGTTTGTCCCAAACAAAAGGAGTTTCGGCAGTCCCAAACTGAAGCAAACAAGAACAGTACGTTGGTGCCTCAAATTAGTGGCGAAATTATAAGCGGTTTAAAGGGTTTTTGGTTGAACACTATTTTGTTTTTCCTTCAAAGCAAATTTCGGCGACTCCCAAATCCAAGTGAAGCAGCGAAATTGGCGGCACAATTTTGTGGAAGATTTTTTTTTTCCAAATAGTGAGGTGCCGGGTTTGAAACAAACAAAGCTAAAATTCCCAAGAACACAACCTGCGGTTTTTCAGGCGCAAAACACGACGCTGGATTTCCAAGAAAACACTGAAGCCGCGGAATCCCACTCAGGCGCAAATTCCATACAAATCCCAGGAGCTGTTTGGTTAGCTTGAATTTTCTGATATGTTTTATCAGATAGAATCAAAGAGTCCTGATGCAACTTGGTCACGGAAAACTGATTCAGAAAATGATTATTGAAGCTTATCTTAACAGAAGACTGAAACTCTTTAAGAGTTTCAATCGGATTATAAAATCGGGATTTATATTTATCTTGTATTTAATTTATTTTTATATTTTAATTGCGTGGATGATTTATATTGGTTTGATTTATCGTGTTAATTTAATTAATTCGATTATTCGATTTTAATTAAAATATTTTGTAATGAAAAATTAAATTAAAATTAAATGAAAAAACTTTAGATATTTTAATTTTTTACAAAATATCACGTTTAAGATAATTTTTTTTAAATAAGATAACTTGGAAAAACGTGAGAACTAATTCCAATTTTTGAATTAATTCAATGGAAAAATGTTTAGTCAAAATAAATTATTATTTTTTGAAAAATGTAAAACAAAAAATAAAATAAATAAATGTCTTCAATCACTACCTTAACTGAAAAGCTAGAGAAAAAACTGTGCATTTATTAAATTTTATTTGTTACGCATTTAAACACGAAAAGATGGTTTTGATAAACCAGAATCTTTAGAATCGTATACACGAAAAGATATTTGATTCTTTCAGATCGTGTGACTTTCAAAAGATGGTTTGATAAACCAGAATCTTTAGAATCGTGTACACGAAAAGTTGTTTAATTCTTTCAGACCGTGTGGCTTTCGAAATTAATAAATTTATTTTAATTAAACGGATTTTTATAACCCTAAAAAATGTTTAAAAAATCTAAGTGGGAGATGCAATTTATTCACAGATAAATTTCGCAGTATCCATTACTAGTTTGCAGGCAATGCAATTAAACCCTGCGTGTCGGCAGTAAGGCATTCCTCTCCAATTGACAGATTAATTGCAGTATCGCCAGTATAAACCTCATTTAGGGATAATTCTGGATACTTGTTAGTGTGGATCACTTCTCCAACTGAAGGGTTCATTGCAAAGCGATTAATTTAAGATTAGGTGATGGTTAACACTTAGTTGTATATAATTGTATCCTCTCCAACCGAGTCACTGCTATTATATACTGGAACGAAACTATGTCTGCTATTTAATTTTACTTTGTATGGTCAGTTGTCTAAATAGTAAAATTAAAAGGCATTGGCCTGTCTAGTCTTATGAAGGATAGTAGACGTCCACCCAACGTGGCATGCTATTCCTGGGTTACTAGGCTGCTGGAGAATTAATTTTAAAATGGTTGAGGGAACCAAATTAAAATGAATTCAAAGTTTTGCTCATCATAATTAACGATTTTTTTTAATTATGTGATTCTCAAGATTAAAATGGATTTCAACTCACTCGCTTCAATACTCAAAGAAAACAAACTTACGAGACCAAATTTTGTTGACTGAAAATGTATTATGGATATAGCTTTAACTACAAATGGTATTCCTTCAATACAAGAAAATGTGTCTGTTTCAGAAAAAGGTTCGTCCTCGGGGCCGAAAGGCATGAAGAAGAAAAAGGTTCAGAAACTGGGAAACACATTTTCCAGGGTAGTTAGTGGGCCACAGGCTGGTGTGAAAAAGCTAAAAGGCAGATGTTTTCACTACAACCAGACCTGACACTGGAAAAAGCTATGTCCAGTATTTTGTAAAAGACAGAACAAACACGGTAATTTCTGTTCACTAGTTGTGAAAACATGTTTACCAGTGCTATCTACCGGTACCTGGTGTGTAGATACGGGAGTCACTAATCATGTCTGCAATTCATTGCAGGGGTTCTAGAAAACCCAACAACTTAGTGATTGGGAGAATTACCTGCATATGGGCAATAATCCAAAGATAACAACAGTGACAATAGGAGATGTCACTCTCAGTTTTGGTAGAGATCGGTTTTTAATATTGAGAGATTGTCTTTATGTACCTGCCATTAGAAAGAACTTAGTTTCCATTTCTGAAGTGGCTAAAGACGGATATTTTGTTTAATTTAATAACTCTGTGGTTATTAAGGAAAATAAACGGAATATCTATTTTGGTACATTGGTGGATAATCTTTATATTATTATTCCAATCTCTCATACACTGCAACTAACTGAAATGAATAACACATCTAATTTATCATATAAGAAAAAGTTTTTTTCTTTAATGAACCAAACGTTTCTTTAGCACTTACGCTTGGGTCATATTAATCTAAAAAAGATAAACAGATTGATAGCAGATGGACCTTTGAGTTCATTGAAAGTGGACGCACTTCCAGTCTGTGAATCTTGCTTAGAGGGTAAGATGACCAAGAGGCCATTTTTAGCCAAAGGCTATAGAGATAAAAAACTGTTGGAGCTGGTTCATTCTGATGTGTGTGGTCCTCTGACAATCCGAGCTAGAGGTAGCTTTGAGTACTTTGTCAGTTTCATTGATGACTACTCAAGGTATGGATACATTTACCTGATGCACCGTAAGTCTGAATGCTTTGAAAAATTCAAAGAATTCAAGGCGGAGGCGGAGAAGCGTCTGGGTAAAAGTATCAAATCACTACGATCCGACCGTGGTGGGGAATACCTCTTTGGAAAGTTTAAGGACTGCCTGTCATCAGAGGGGATTACATCCCAGTTGACTGCACCTGGCACTCCAGAGCAAAATAGTGTAGCAGAAAGAAGGAATAGGACTCTTATGGAAATTGTAAGGTTTATGATGAGTTATTCAGGCTTACCTAATTCGTTTTGGGGACTCGCTTTAGAGACAGCGGCTTACATTCTGAACTTGGTACCTTCTAAGGTAGTACCTTCTACTCCCATAGAATTGTGGACCGAACGTAAGCTTAGTCTGAAACACATTCGGATTTGGGGGTGTCCAGCACTTGTGTTGAAAGGGAACGCGAGTAAGTTAGAACCGATGACAGAGGTCTGTTTCTTTGTGGGGTTTCCCAGGGGAACGAAAGGTGGTATATTTTATAATCCTAATGATTACAAGGTCATTGTTAGCACCAATGTCCAATTCTTGGAAGTGGATTATATTATGGATCACAAGCCCAATAGCAAAAGTATTCTAGAAGAACTGAGAGAAAATACTAGTAGAACGGAAGAGGAACCACAAGTCACTGATATTCTATTATCTCGTCGTAGTGAGAGGATTATCGGGAAATGTGCAAATCAAGAACAGGGTGCTGATGCATAGGGTTTAGATTATGCACAACCTGTTACTGCTAGTATACAGACACAGGTAGTGCCTCGTCGTAGTGGGAGGGTTGTTCATCAACCTGACCGGTATATGTTCTTGGGAGAGTCTTTTGATAGGATCCCGACAGAACTAGATACCGAGCCCTGTAACTACAATGAAGTATTACAAGACAAAGATGCAGATCTTTGGCAAAGGGCTATGAATTCATAGATGAAATCTATGTATTCCAATCAGGTCTGGGAACTTGTAGAGCCACCTGAAGGGATAAAACCCATTGGATGCAAGTGGATCTACAAGAGGAAGAGAGGAGTAGACGTGACGATTGAAACCTTTAAAGCTAGGCTTGTTGCTAAAGAGTTCACTCAGAAAGAAGGGGTCAAATATGAGGAAACCTTTTCGCCGGTAGCCATACTTAACTCTATCTGAATTCTCTTATCCATTGCCACACATTTCGATTACGAAATCTGGCAAATGGATGTCAAGATAGCTTTCCTTAACGAAAGTCATGATGAGTGTATCTATATGATATAACCAGACAGATTCATTGCAAAGGGCCAGGAGCACATGTTGTGCAAGCTTAAGAGATTCATTATGGACTTAAGCAGGCATCGAGGTCCTGGAACACTCGACTCGACCAAACTATAAAATCTTATGGTTTTGATCAAAGTCCGGATGAGTCATGTGTGTATGGAAAGCGTGACGGAAGCGTGGTGATCTTCTTAGTACTTTATGTAGACGATATCTTGCTCATCGGAAACGATGTGGGGGCATTATCTACGGTTAAAGTATGATTATCTGGGTAGTTCGATATGAAGGACTTGGGAGAAGCCAGTCACATCCTTGGGATCATGCTTATGCGAGATCAGGAACAAAGGATGTTGAGCTTATCACAAGCAAAGTATATCGATTATATCCTTGCTCGTTTTAGCATACAGGATTCCAAGAAAGGGTTTCTCTCTTTCAGGCATGAATCACTATATCCAATGATTAGTATCTTAAGACACCTGATGAGATAGAGAAGATGAAGGTGGTTCCTTATGCTTCGGCAGTAGGAAGCCTCACGTATGCTATGCTTTGCACTAGATCGACATCTGCTTTGTCGTTGGCATGGTTAGTAGATATCAGTCTAACCCAAGGCAAGAGAAACTTATGGTAAGGATTCACAATTTGCTGACAAAGATTTGTTGTTGCCACGATTAGACAAAAATAGTTCACATCTCCCGATTCTGACAGTTGGAGTCGATACTCGTTGAGCGTTCCCATCATGTTCCATTCCCTTACCGCTTTATTAGCCAACATGCTCTTTATCCTTCAACTAAGGGCATTAGCCACCACATTCGCTTTACCCGGGTGATAGTCTAAAGTGAATTGATAGTCCTCGAGGTATTCCATCCATCGGTGTTTCTCATGTTGAGGTCCTTTTGGATGACTAGGTACTTCAGACTTTTGTGGTATGAGAATAGCTCGAATTATTCTCCTTAAAGGTAGTGCCTCCATAACTTTAGTGTGAACACCACGGCTGCAAGCTCTAGGTCGTAAGTAGGATAGTTCTGCTCGTGAGGTTTCAACTGTCTTGACTCATAGGCTACTACTTTACCGTTTTGCATCAACACACATCCTAAGCCTTCCTTAGATGCATCGCAATACACTATATATCCAACTTCTCTTTCAGGTATGATTAGGATAGGAGCACTCGTCAATCTTTTCTTAAGCTTCTGAAAAGTCATCTCACACTTATCGTTCCATTCAAACTTTTCTCCCTTCTGTGTTAATCTTGTCATTGGTCGCACCAGTTTAGAGAAATCTTGGATAAACCTTCGATAATATCCAGCTAATCCCAAGAAACTACGAATTTTGAAGACGTTCTCGGGTGGCTTCCAGTCCAAAACAACTTCCACTTTGGCTGGATCCACAGCTATCCCTTCTTTAGAAATCACGTGTCCTAGAAATTTCACTTCATGTAACCAAAATTCGCACTTTCTTGCCTTTGCATAGAGTTGTGAATCCCTTAGTTTTTGCAAAACAATCCTTAAATACTGCTCATATTTTTCCTCAGTTCTTGAATACACCAAGATCTCGTCTATAAAAAAAACTACACACTGGTCGAGGTAAGACTGAAAAAGTCTGTTAATCAAACTCATAAAAACCCCTGGGGCATTCGTTAATCCAAAAGGCATCACCATGAACTCATAGTATCCATATCGTGTTCTAAAGGCTGTCTTTGAAATATCATCCTCTTTAACTCAGAGTTGGTGATAGCCTGAGCGTAGATCGATCTTTGAGAAGAAAGCTGACCCTCGAAGTTGGTCGAAGAGATCGTCTATGCAGGGAAAAGGGTATCGATTCTTGATCATTACTTTGTTCAACTGACGGTAGTCGATACAAAGACGTAAGGTTTCATCCTTCTTCTTGACAAATAATGCTGGTGCTCCCCACAGCGATGTACTTGGACGGATAAAACCCTTATTGAGCAATTCTTGAAGTTGGTCCTTTAACTCTCTTAGCTTGGCGGGAGCCATTTAGTGTGCTGCGATCAAAATCGGTGCAGTTTCAGGTTGGAGTTCCATTAAAAACTCAACCTCACAGTGTGGGGGGTAATCCAGGTAGTTCTTCTGGGAATACATCTTCATTTTTACACACGACTTGTGGTAACTTGGGGGTTGATGAGACGTTTATACTAGCAAGCAGTCAGGTTAATCTTCCTACGAAGTTATTCGATTTGTGGTCCTTCGCACTACTTGGGGTTAAGATTTCATTTCGTTCTCCTCAAATTCGTACGGTAGTGCCACCCTCTGCTTGTGCCCATATTTTCTTCTATCGGCAATCCATGATAGCGCGATGTCCAGAGAGCCAATTCATTCTGAGAATCACTTCGTACTAGTTAAAATTCATCCTTGTATGACCTGAGTTTCTTCCTCCTCCTCTTCTTCTTGCGTGGTAAAGAAGCATCCTTCTATAGGCCGGTTCCCATTGTTGCTCTTAGTGTTTTCGTTCCTTATCCTGTTGCTTGAACCTCCTTGGGATTTTTGATTTTTGTTATGCCGTGGCCTTCCCCTTCCACTCTGCGGGTTAGTTGCTGGCCCAGCAACTTGAACATGCTGTGGATATCTTGGCAGTTGATTATGGGGTTGCCTCCATAGTTGGGGTTAGTTGTTGTGATTCCTCTGCGTGAGGTACGGGCACTCATACTTTCTATTTCCTGGTTAGCGACATTCAAAGCATACCACAGATGTTGCAGAGGGATTCCTTGGTCGCCCTTGTCTGTACTCCTGGTGGTACGGCTTCTTAGGAATAGATATTTGGTTGCTCCTCACCGGTCCTCTAGAGCTGGTGCTTCCTCTTTTATGGTTCCATATCTTCCTTGAGTCTGCTAGATCGATTTCAGCGAGCAAAGTGGCCTGAACTACTTGAGTGTATGTGGGGAGTTACAAGCAAATCACCCTCGCTCGAATAGATGGCTCAAGGCCCCATTCAATCTTCTGTGCCTTAGATTCCTCTTTCGGTACTAGGGTTGCAGCAAAGCGACTTAACTCCTCAAAACGATTCATGTACTGCATTACTGTCATCAAGCCTTGTTTAAGATCCAAGAACTCACGAACTTGTCCTTGAGGAAAGGGGGTTGGAAAATACTTTTCCAAGAACAAGCCCTCAAACTGGTCCAAAGATAGAGCTGCTACGTCCTGTATGTTGTTGATTAAGGACTCCCAATGATCCGCTTCTCCTTTTAGTAGGTGTGCAGCCAAGGCTACACGGTCTGCTTCGTCTTGGACTCCCATAGAATTAAACAACTTCTTAACCGCCCTCAGCCACTCATCTAGTTTCCTAGGTTCTGCTCCTCCTCTGAATGTCAAGGCTCACTATTTACCCATCTCAGATAAGAACCACGCTCGGTCACGTACAATAGGACGGTTGATGCTAGCAGCTAGTTCTCACAATACTTGGGCTAATCCCGGCACTTCGTTGTCTATGGGTCCGTTAGCTTATCGGTGATTTGGTCGTCTATCAGTCATCCTAAAATAAGAGTGTTATGGTCTTGCAGATTATTTCAATTCTTGATTATTTCTTATGTTTTGGGATCTTATGGAGTTAATACGAGGTTGCAAAATTACTTATAGAGATTTAACTACAATGTTTTCATTTCATTCCAACTTGTAACTGGTACAAAGATTTTCAAGCAGTTCGCAAAATATGCATACAACACTTAAACAAAAGAGAAATACAACGCCTACACACTAAGGCCTAAGCAAAGAGATGCGGGTAGAAATGTCAGACAATCGCCTCGCATTCCCACGTTGCGTCATATATGTTATAGCTGCGCCATAGCACCTCGGCATGCCAAGCGTTGGTCGGTTCCGTCCGCATCTTGTTTGTTATTGTCGTTGGAACTTCCTGGTATATCTCCAAGTTGTCAAAGTCGAAGGCTAGGTCAAGTGGATCGATGATTCCTCTTTCGTCCTTCGGTCTCTGGCACTGCATCCATTTCGCAGTCAGCATGTCTCCGAGTCAGGCCTTAAACCCTGGGGGAAAATCTGAACGGTAGAGCGTTCTGCTATACCTTTCAAGCACTTGTATAGGTCCTATGAAACAAGGAAAAGTCTTCGGTTTCCTTCACAAGCACATCTTATCTGGGCAGATTTTGGCGTACACCCTTTCTCCCACGCAATACCCTTAGTTGTCCTGACGACCAAACTATATAGCAGCATCAACAACCTCATCCTCATCAAACTCAAGTGCAGGTGCTTCAAGCTTGTCGTATTGGAAAGTAATGGCTCCTTCTTTGTCCTCATCCTCGTCATCGTCTTCGTCTTCGCTGTCCGCATCGTAATTGGCCTCATTCTTGCCCTCCCCGGCTTCCTCAGCGTCATCTTCTTCGTTACCCTACCATTCTCCTGGGAAAAATCACGCTAAGGGAACAGCTTCAATTGGTTCTTGTTCCTCCACGGGCACTTCTTCTGGGTCTTCCTCTAGATTCGAATCCTCTGGGTCCTACGCTTGCCATGGTTCTCCTGCTGGTTCGGCATTGGATGCCATCCTAATAGAAAGAGAAACTTAAGGTAAGGATTTTAAATTGTTAAAACTATAAGTGATATGTTAATAATATAGACTTTGTACAGAGATTCTATGCTACAGAACTTGTAGTCTCCCATAACCCAAGGCTTGAAGGTTCACTAAACTTAAGCTCTGATACCAACTGTGACCCTCCGTCCTCCGGACACGTCGGGATATACATAAATATAAATATAGGATATATTAGCCATACGTTCATATTTACATACGTTAGTTATTACATCATAAAAGAGTTCTGAATTGTTCAAAATCACATAACTATTACAGTTTCACCAAGAAATTTCAAAAATTACATTAAGCACGGGAAAAACTGAATATAATATTCGGAGGTTAGTAACTAGCCTTTGTTAGGAACAGGCACTGTGTGTTTTTTATGGTACGATCTAGGTGCGATTTTTGCCCTAGATTTCTTTGCTTTTGTCGCGCTGTCTGAATTGAACTCAGGGGCATTGATGAAGACGGACTACCATTGTTTAGTTATGGAGCAGGATCTAAGTTGGGTTTTAATGCATAGTGAGGGTCCGACGAAGGCTACTTGGTCTCCCCCATGTTTGAAGCATCGAAATCAAATTGTGGGTTCCCACTGCGTGATTGTGCCGCCCTTTCCTATTGGACATTTTTTGGCGAATATGAACCAGACAAAAGCGATGGAGATCCCAACTGCTGGGGATCCTCCTCCTCGTGCATTCGGGCTTACTAATGTTGAAGTTGCAGATATGTCTAGGGTTTCCCCAAATCGAAAGCAGGGGAAGAATGGAGCGTCGTCTAGTGCAATGGAGCATCTCAGTAGAGCTTCTCCGCCGCAGCTTCAAGTAGCGATTTGCTTCTCCGATCTATGTAATGACAGGGTCCCTACCTCTGTTTGTGCTTCCCCATAGGCCGATGCTCTGCGTAAGATTCAGGAAGCACAAGTTCGGTTCGAAAAATCCGTGGAGCATGAGCTGGCTCTCGCGTTGTCGAGTGTGAACCCCATTCGTGATGATGCTTTCCATGCCATCAAAGCTAAGCTCGAGCTACTGAAGGCGTCCAACTCGAGGGTGCTTGATCAAATTGCAGCAACGACTACGGTAACCTCTTGTGATTTTGTCTCTGAGATTGATTAGAAGCTTGTTCAGGGTTCTCCCCTTAGATACCCCACCTTCAGTCGTGGTAGGTGGGGTGGGAGGACTCCTTATAGGGGTGGCACTCGCTTCGGCCATGGTCGTCGTCAGAACCCCAGAGCCCACCAGCTCAGCGGTGATGCTGCCAGGTCTTGGGCGCCTACCGTTTCCTTGCCACAAAAATGATGTGTTGGATGGGTCTATTGGAGACTATGTAGCCCAAGTGTTTGATCAATTGCCCCAACCGCAAACTTGGGCACAGATCACGGCAACTAAGAGTATCTCGCCAGATGCACATGAGGTGTTTGATAATAAGCCTAAACCAAAAAATTGGACTTCTTTGCTTACGAATCATAGCTTGTCTAGTACCACTCTAGAATTTGTGGAAACCAAGGACCTTAATAACCCAGAAGTAGATGAAATTGCAGGAGATTTGATCGATGACAAGTCATGGGAAAAATGCCTTGTGGGTTATTTCCTAGACGCTAACCTGGCCTTTGGTTTGGTTAGAGCCACGGCAAAGACTCTGTGGGGCCCAGAGGGTTTGCTGGATGTTTGTGGTACGGATAAGGGGTTTTACATTTTCAAGTTTAAAAGCTTAGAAAATATGGAGACCATCCTAGACAAGAGGCCATGGCATTTCTCTGGTAAACTATTGATCTTGCAAAGGTGGAAAAAAAGGCTTAAACTTTCTAAAGAGGCTATCTCTAATATTCCTATTTGGGTAAAATTCTATGAATTACCCCTTGAATTTTGGAACTCTCCATGCTTGAGTAGAATAGCAAGTGCAGTGGGTATTCCACTTTTTTTAGGATTGGGCCACAGCTATGAAGCAGCGCATATCGTATGCCCGTGTTTGTGTTGAAGTCAATGTATCTAAGTCATTACCGCATTCAATCTTGGTTCAATGTGAAGGATATATTGTGGCTGTTAGCGTTGAATACCAAGGTCTTCCCTCGATTTGTTCTCATTGTAAAGCTTTCGGTCATGATATTAGCCAATGTTAAAACAAACCTGTAGAGCGTCGAACTGGATGGATTCGAGTTGGTCGTGGAAAGGAGGTTGTCGGTGCCGGTGATGGTGGTAGGTCTGGTAGCCCATCTTGTTCAACCTCTTGTGTACCTAAAGATGATGCAACACTGGTGGATTTAATTGTGCCTACAGCTGTTGATGTTGGAGTGAAGTTAACAAAACCCGTAGACGCGAGTAATAGGGAACAAGAGGAGGATGGTTCTTTGATGGAGTATGCAGCTCATCCTTCACATGTGGCTGCGGGTGATTGTGAGATGCCTAGGAAAAATAAAGCTTCTATGGAATTTTCAAATTTAGCAGAGATGAGTGACAAGAAGCAAGCGGCAACTGAAACTCCTATTTCAAACCCCTTCAGCGTGCTTGTGCGTAAGAAAAAGAAAAAGAAAAATAGTGGGGATAAGAATTTGGGGACCCCGGTTGGTGGAGAGAGTAAGCAGGCTAAGCAGTCTAGTGGTAAAGAAAAGAAGAAACAGTCTTTTGGTCCTGTAAGGTGGTAGCTCTTCCCTGTGGGGTTTTGGTGTATTTCCCCCACGCAGGTTGTGCGTGGGGTCATGTGGTTTTTTGATTGTTTCTTGTTCTGTTTGGTCAGTGTTTTAATCTTCTAAGGTATGCCCCTTGGAAACATGTACTTTTTTTCTTTTTTTATGTTACATTTAATTTCCCAAAAAACAACTGAATATAAGAACAAAAGCAGTGGCCTCCACTCCTCAGAATGCATCAGCAAGATCCATGTGCTCTTGGAACTCACCTTGTTCTTCCAACTTTTCTTCTCCCTCTCTGATGACTTCCTCCAAGAACTCCTCCTCACCTGTGGCACGAATGCCACGAGCCAAGGCCCATAAGCAAAACACTCTAACCTTCTAACTAATCTCACAGCACAAAATCACCACAACGAATACCATTTAACACCCAGTACAGTTTATAGTCAAGGAGAGATAAATTTATGATAGGATAGCAGATAAGTCAATAAACATGCGTATATGAGATGCCGTGTATGTAATACAGATGCCCAACCCGACATACACCCAAATTATAACAGGGATTCCACATCGGGAATCACGAGAGTAGACTTGATAAAAATTTAATCACCAAACCTATCCTGCCTCGTTGCAAATAGTAAATGCTTCGTCGGGCTTTATGCCATAGCTATTTTACTCAATGGCAACTGCGTGGGGGTGGGTCATTAAAATCCATCCTTATCCTCCGGCCAACCAAAAGAATTAAAGTAATAATGTGCAAATAATCCCACATTAAGGACCAGGATGCTCGTTTGGCGTCAACCCAAAGTCTAAATCATCAAAACTAGAATGCTAGCGACAAACCCATGGTGCCTAACAATCTCCATAATAAACCATTTCAAACATCGGGGACATGCCCAGGGTGTCAAAGGGGAATTCATCCCAAAATATTTTCAAAAATGGTAACCAGGGACGCTCTAGACTTAGAATCAAGAACAACAATCCAACACAGCTCATCCCAACAACGATTTACACAGATGGACTCCAATATGCTAGGTTGTGAGTGACAATGTCAATGATGTATAATATAGATCTCAAATACAACCATCTATAGCATGGCATCAACTAGTATGGCAAGATTCATGGTATAACGTGCAATGCATAAGGTACAAGTATGTGAAGTACAAACTACAATTCTCAGGATATGATTCAAACTTGATACCATGAGTTCTAAATCATCATACATTCACTTAAAAACACTAATCAACTAATCCAAACCAATAATCATATAGAACTCGTGTTCTGGGTTTGTAAGGCCTGGGGTTGTGCCCCTTGTAAACATGTATTTTTTCTCTTTTCTTTTATGTCACAGTTAATTATCCAAAAAAATCATATAAAACTCGGGTCTCACAACAAGGGTACTCAAACACACACATAGCAATTCTAAAGGCTAAGTTCGAGTATTAAATTAAAAGGGTCGACAAGGTTTTGGGGCATCTAGACTTTGAATCAAGTTATGATTTTTAAACAACATTTAGATAAAAATATTTCCGACAACTCTCATGTTTAACACTAAGCCAAAAAACCTAAAGCAAAAGGGTGAATAAAACATCCTAAGTAAAAATGGTTCAGCAATTTCCTGAAGATTTTACCAACAATATTCCTTTGTTGGTCTCGATTTTGGGGTACCATATCAAGTCTAAATGATCCAAATTTTTAGTATGTTCTAGTTCAACATGTTCCCTACAAGTTTCATGTATATAGCTAGCAGTAGTTGTTTGGAACAAATTAGAGGTTTTGACCATTTTAGAAAATATGTTCTATCAGCTGCCAAAACTCAGTAGAGCCGGTTTTGAACATAGGATTTGAAATGGTTTTGGGGTATCCTCCTGAGAATTTAAGGTCTGATTTTTGGTCAGCACATAGTTACATATACTAGCTACAATGTTCATGTAGACCACTTTTGGAGTAGGTCACTAAAAATAGTAGTTTTGGGCTACACCAAAATATGTGACAAAAGTGTCTTTTGAGGGCTAAAACTCAACAGAGACTTTCAAAGGGGTTTTGACATATCAAAACTCAATATTTTGTGCTCCATTTTGATGGGTAGATAGATATACATGTTGTCTACAACTGTTATGATTTTTCTAAAGTTCATATCTCATTGTAAACTATGGTTTTCAGGCCGGTGGTGTTGACTGGTCAAAAAATAACACATTTTGATAAAATTGCAATATCTGGAGTTTTACTTCTTAAAATGTGTTGAAACCAACTTTGGATGAAAGATAACACAAAAATATAAATCTAGACATAAAGAATATGCTTAGATCAATTTTCTACATTTAATTATGGCGTTTCAAAGTTCAGGACAGAAACATCTATATTCTAAAAAATCATGTCTCTTAGGGTCCAAATCTTCTACTTATGACATGTCAACTTTTTATTCCATTTCTTTGCATGCTTGTATTTTAGACATTAATATAAAGGCTCCATCTCACTTAGAAGTCATCAAAGTCAAAGATAACAACGCACAACAACATCTCATATCATCTATAAACATAACTGCCCCAAATTTCCAACTATAACGCCTTTTCGAATTGTTTTTAGTTCTTGATTCTTAGAATATTTAAAGAGATGTGTTGGGGAATATTTTGAGGGATATTAAGCATAAGGTTTAAAATTTTTACTTACTTGTTTGAGAGATCGAAGGATGGTGGATAATGGATTAGGACTCAGCTTTAGAAAATTTCCCTTGATTCCTTTCTTTTTTTTGGGAGGGTAATTATTCCATTCTTTTTCTCCCTTTTTCTCCCTCAAACTCACCTTAACACTCACGAGTAATGAAGTCTCATCTCTCCCCCTCTCTTGGCCAAAAATATCATGTAGAGAAGAGGGTGTTTGGCTTGCTTTATGTAGGCAAGGGCTAGGGGACAAGGGGAGAACAAAAAGTACCATGAAAAAACTTTTTTTCTCTTTTTAATAAGTGAGATGTGAGATGATTTGAGTGGTTCGACTTTTGAGGGCTAAAAATCAGATATAGGGAAGATAAATATAGCTAGGGGTTAGTGTTGGGGACAAAAATCTGATCCCCCATCAATCAAGGGGATTTTTTTTCTGTTTCTGTGCCTTTATTGTGCAAGAAAATGCATTAAAAGTTAATGTATCTTTGGGTGTCTTTTTCTACTGAGACCTATTATTTTAGTATATTTATGATAAATATAGTATTTTCATCTATTATCATAGTTTTCATAGTAATTGATTAAATAGATGTAGTCTTTTAAGTCAAATTAAGCTATTTTGACAATATGTGACTTTTTGACTTATTTTGTTGTGTATGAACTTCAATAATGATTTGTTTACTTTTGTTAACCAATAACACTATAGTATTCTGTATATGACTTGTTCAACAAGTATTGGATCATCATAAGGCTCGATTTAATACCTTTCTCATCATTTTAAGCTAAAAAGATAGCAAAAAGTCACTTTTTGGCACTCTTTCCAAGGTGGTCGGCCACTAAGGTGCACTTTGTCATTTTTATGTTATTTTGTCATTTGCTACTTAATTTTACTTAAATCCTTGATTTAAGATATCCATGTGTCAAAAATTAGATTTTTAAGACTTTTTGCTGTACTATGGGCAAAATGGCCATTTTACTCTTCGTATGAAGAATTTTGATTTTTAACTCATTATTTCATGATATTTACTTAATGAAGAATGTTGGGAGACTCTACGGGTGCTAAGGTTTTATTGCCTGAGTTTTGAACTTTTTTTGTAACACCCCAGCCCGGATCCTAGTAGTAACCACCAAGATTGTAATAACCCAACCCGGACCCTATTTGTAATAACCCGGACTATAACTACCCATGGAGTGACCTAGTCAAAACCCGAGTATTAGCGACGGATAGACAATGAGAACTTAGGTCGCTACATAAATAGAAGAAACCCCTAATTAACCCAAAAACCTTAATTTAACCTCGAAACCCTAATTTAACTCGAAAACCCTAAAAAAAATACCAAATATTCAGAGTCAAAATCCTAATACTCAGAAAAGTCCCGGGACAAATTAAATTAAGTAAATAATATAAAATATAAAATTAAAAATCAAAAATTCTAATTACCCAAAAAAAATAATAATAAATTTTCATAATTAGGGTAAAATAGCCATTTTGCGCCTAATACAGCAAAAAATTCTAAAAATTCAAAATTTAAAACATGAATGCCCAAAATTAGATATTTACATACAATAAATTAATAAAAGACAAAAAAAAATGACCAAATTGCCTTTGCATGGCTGGCCACCTAGGGATATGTGCCAAAAGCTACTCTTTTTGCCTTTTTAAGCTTAAAATAATAAATAATTTATTAATTAATCATTATTTTGACCTAATACTTTTTATACATGTAATATATATAATAATATAATAATATAGGTCATCAAAAGTAAACAAATAATTATTTAAAGTCTCTACACAATAAATATGTCAAAAAGCCAATTTAGTAAAACTAGCTTAATTTAGCTTAAAAGCCTATATATATTTAATTAATTGCTATCAAAATTATGATAAATTTTGAAAAGACTAAATAAATTATAAATAAATTAATATAATAGGATTTAGTAGATTTAGATGCCAAAAAGATACATAAAATTAATATTTTATGCATTTTCTTTCACAAAATGGTACCAAAACTCAATTTAAACCCTAATTAAATGAAAAAATCAGCTTTTGGCCTGCCCAAACAGACCCCAGCCGAATCCCACCGACAAAAATCTGATATATAATTTCTTAAACAACTCTCACCTCCTATGCAACCAATAAAAATTGAAGTAAATTCAAATTAAAGCTTCCAAGCAATTATTAGTCTCCATTACAATTTTTATTATAAAAACACACCCCAAACACTCTTCTTCTTCATATGGTTCGGCTAACAGGGTGAGAGAGAGACTACCATAAAATTCTCTTAGTGTTTTCAAAGAAAAAGAAGAGAAGAAGGAAGAAGGAAGAAGGAGAAGTGGATCAAGGAGCAAGCTACAAGGCTAATCCCATTCTTCTTCAACATTTTAAGCATTAAAAGAGGTAAGTAAATCTCCCAAAACCTTCTGATATACTCTCATAAAATAACCCTCAATCCATCTCTATAATCAACCCTAAGAAAAAAAAACTAAGAAAAACTCAAAGAGGCGTTGTAGGAGTAGTTTATTGACTGTTTATACATGATCAAGTCTTGCATGTGCTTGTATGTATATATTCTTGAGTTTTATAGCTTAAACATATTCTGGAGTTTTGGTTTGTATGAGTATAAGAAATGCATGCAATGAAAATACATAAAAAATAAACATAATGTGAGCTAAGTTTTCAAAACCTCAAATAACCTGATTTTCTAGACATGCGAGTATTCTGTCACCAACTTTAAAACATCATAAATAATTGTGGAAAAATGATCTTAAAGTGAATTTTATGTCCACATCTATCTTGTTTCATTCTTTTTTACACAAAATTGGTTTGAAGTGATTTTGTTGAGTAGAACTCCATATATGTCATTTTTGCTAAAGAGTGTTAGATCTTGACCACTATGAGTTGTAGACCTAAAAAATCTAAGTTAGAGTGAGAATCGAGCTTAGGTCAAAATATACAACTTGTAGAGGATACATTTATATTTCTGACCACCAAATATGAACCAAAAATATAAAGTCTTGATTGGTCAAAAAAACTTTCCAAAGACACTATTGAGCTTAAGTGACTGACAGAGCCCTCTGTCACCCCTTTTTGTGAGACCAAAAACCTATATTTCTAGAAGCCAAATTCAAAAGTGGTAAACATGAAAAATGTAGCTAACATCTTAAAATAAGTACTGAGCAAATATTAGCCCAAAATACCCTCGGATGGTATCCCAAAATTTTTGAGCATTCTCTGTTAAAACCCTACTCTGTAGACCGTTTTTAGGCTCACTCAACCCTTTTTATAAATTGGCAAAAATCTCAAAATTTTTCCAAATAATTTGTCTTAGTACAAAACATAAAACCTGTAGGGGACACCTTATGCTAAAACCTCACCAAATATCAGAGATATAGCCCTTGAATTGATATCTCAAAACCATAGCCAACAGAGGTCCAATTTTAGTGTTTTTCTCAGTAAAATGCTGAACGGTTTTCACTTAAATAAAATAAATGACCTTATTGCCTTAGAATCTGATCTTAGTGATAAACATGAAAGTTGTAGAAAATATTTGTATTTAATTGGTCTTCAAAGCCCATAAATTAAATCAACGTCTAAGTACTTCAAAACACTATCACAACTTTAAAACTAGCAATTAAACACTTATTTAAATTTGGCAAATTACTTGAGTGGCATATTACTTAATGGAGCTTGAGTATGTGTACTTTATATGAACTTTATGAGTAATTGGTATATGAAAATGATACTTTTTATAAAATGAACTCATGCCGATGGTTCGATTCTATGACACATAAAATTATGGTTAAGCTTCGCATACTTGTATTTGATGCTTTAGCAGGTTGTACCATATGCCCTATCATATATATATATTTTTTGGATAATTAACTATGACATAAAAAAAAAAAATACAAGATTACAAGGGGCACAACCCCAGGCCTTACAAACCCAAACCACCAGAAACCCAAAATCAAACCCAAAGCAACACCAAAAAATCGGCTTTAGGCTCAGCCATAACAAAAAAGAAACAAAGACAATGCTCGATGCCCCGGCCATAACTTAACAAAGGGTGGGGAAATGACAACAGACAATATAGCACTAAATAAACTAAAAACCCAAGTAAATTTCGTTCCTACTTGATCTAACATACCAAAAAAAAGCAAGAGACCCCAACAGCTGCTACAAATAAGGGCGAACCTGCAGTAAATGAACCTGAGTAGCCACAGCCAAGGAAACAAAGCCAAGCAAAAAGAAAGCTCCTCAACAGCCCCAAAAATACCCCCAAAAAAACCATTGGAAGATCCATCAAAAGAACCAAAGAAGGCACCATACATCAGAACCGAGCCTGGATAACACTAGGCCCACCCAAAAAACTGAACCTATGAAGCAAGAACCAAACAAAAACCCCACACCACACACTCCCACAGACACACACAGTCCCCTACACAGCCGTAAGGGGAACGCTAAAATCAAGGATCCATGAAAAATACAATAAACCAAAGGAAATCAAAACTACCCAACTGAAAGGAGAAGGGCATAACAGGGAACCCCACAGAGGCAGCCAAGACAAGAAAGAAACCAACCTAATCCAAACATAAAGCATAGAACCAATCTATAGAAGAAAGCAATGCAAACAAGAAAAGAGAAGCTATGAACACCCTTCATAGCTAGGGCTCAAAAGCAAGATCCAAAAGCCAAAACCTATAGAAATTAGCAAACCGAGGCACACCAAGGCAACTACGTCTGAGAAAAGAACATAAACCCGAGGCACATTAAGATCCCAGCCGAGGCTTCTTCCTTCTAGGGGCTGGCAACCATCGGGACCTGAACATGATAACCAGAATAAACCAATGAAAGAACAAAATATAAGGCACGCACCCAGAGAAGGAAAGCCTAGCAAACTAAAAGAAAGCACAGCACTCTAATGAACAGGGGACTAATCTCACAAAAAACCAAACAAGTGTATAGCTCAAGCTCCAAAAGAAAAAAGAATCAATTCTCACTAAAGCTCTGCCTGATAGAACACTGCATAAGGAATAGAACAGTTCAAAAGTTAGATAAAACCTCTCAGCACTCCCTCAGAATGTGTTTAGAGAGAAACACTCAACGCTCTAAAGAAAAGGATCCCAAGTCTCACAGCTCCTTAAAACCTCCACATAGATCTGCACAAGAATAAACAATAAGGATACTAAAGGAAGAACTATACTACCACAGGGCACCAATGGGATAGCGCCTCTCACACTTCAAGCAACCCAGCACTGAAACCAAAAGAAGAATTAGTCGTAAGGATAAAAAATGGAGTTCAAAAGACTCCATTCACCTTGGATAGCCAAATTAGAAGTCAATTTAGGAATGTTACGTCTGGAAGAGCACCGATCTCTAATCAAATCACAATTCTCCTTAATCACAAATTTATAATCATGCTTGGAATCATGAAATTTGCGCAAATTATGCTCTTTCCAGATACAGTAAACCGACACAGACAACGCCATCTTCCTAACCATAGAAGTGAGAGACTGACCACTGACACTAGAGGCAAACCGGTTCCACCAACCATCTCAAGAGGATTCAGACCAATCTAATCCACACTTTGCAAGAATACCCTCCCACACTTTACAGGGAAAAGGACAATTAAAAAAAAGGTGATCATGGGAATCCAGACTACCGAAGCAAAGGTTACACTAAAAATTGCAGTTCAAACCGAACATTCTAAGCCTATCACTAGTATTAAGGCGACCCCTAACCGTAAGCCAAAGGATAAAACTAACCCTGGGGATATGATGTTTAAACCAACCCAGATTGCACCAGACAGGCTTAAGCTTATGAACATGGATCTCCTCCCACATAGCCCTAATAGTAAATTTACCATTGGAAAGAAGCCAATGAATGTTGTCCTTCTTAGCCGCATCGGGGGTGAACTCAACCTCACGGGCCATCTCAATCAGATCCATAGAGATAGCAGAGGGCCATTTCCAACCTCTGCCATCAACAATGGAATGCACCCTAGCCAAACGGTCTAAACCTGAGTCATAAATAATCCTAGGACCCCTCTCTTCAATAATGGACCCCCACGGGTGCCAGGGGTCCAACCACAAGAAAGTGTCTTCCCCATTCCCGATCTCATACAGCACAAAGCCTTTGATAAGAGGCCGAAGTTGAAGTAACTTATGCCAACACCACGAGGCCAACTGGGGAATTTTTTCCAACCAGAAGAATTCACTTCTAAGGATATTAGATTTAATCTATATGCACCACAGGGAGATGGAGCCCCCTGTGAGAAGGAACCAGATATGCTTAGCAACTGCAGCCTTATTCCAAGTGATAAGGGATTTAATCCCCAGACCACCTTCCCTCTTAGGGACACAAACCTCTTCCCAGGCGACCTTGGCACCAGAAGACTTCATATCAGGACCACTCCACAAGAAAGCTCACATCAAACTCTCAACTTCTCGAAGGACTTTCTTAGGGAGGATAAACAAAGAGGCCCAGTACACTTGCATGGAGAAAATGATAGAGCCAATAAGCTGTAACCTCCCCGCATAAGAGAGGTACTTACTAGTCCAAACTTGAATACGCTTAACAATCTTATCAATGAGGGGGCGACACTCTGTGTAGGAGACCTTAGTGGTAATCAAAGGAACCCCAAGATAGCGCACCGAAAGAGAACCCTCTCTAAACCTGATAATACCCAGAATGACACGCCTTAAACTATCAGTAGCCCCAGAGAAGTAGATGTCACTTTTAAGCAGACTAGGGGCCAGACCTGACATACTTTTAAAAGAATCTAGGACTTTCCTAACAACACCAACCGATTGAATATCAACCCGGGAGAAGACCACCAGGTCATCAGCAAAACAAAGGTGAACAATTTTATCCTTGGCACACCTCCAATGATAATGGAAGGGCATCTCCTCAGTGTATCTAGTAACAAACCAGACAACACTTCCATGGCCATAACAAAAAGATAAGGAGAGAGGGGATCACCTTGCCTAAGGCCCTTCTTGCCACAGAAAAAATCATTTAACTCGCCATTAATGCTAACATAGTAGCTAGAGGTGGTCACACACTCCCTAATCCAACTGATCATCCTATAAGGGAAACCCATACATCTTAAGGTAGTTAGGATAAAGTCCCATCTGACATTATCATAGGCTTTCATGATATCAACCTTAAGGGCACACCTAGGACCCCTATTTTGCTTATGGTAGTCACGTAAGAGTTCTTGGGATAAGGAGATGTTATCCGCAATACGCCTACCTTTGACAAAGGTCGATTGGGACGGGGAGATAACCTCATGCAAATGATCTTTAATCCTATTGGCAATAATCTTAGATATGCACTTGTAAATGGTATTGCAACACGAGATAGGCCTATCTTCTGTCACATAGGAAGGGTTAGGGACCTTAGGAATCGAGGCAATAACAGTCGTATTTTTATGCCATGCTATGATTAATTGCACATGAGAAGCATATTGCATATCATGAGCATTCATATATTGCATCTTAGGTTATCGGAGTCCCCTCGTATCTTTCAAATTGAATTGGGTTATATGAAAATCGTTACTTCTGTGATTTTGGATCTTGGGCGTCCCTGGTTGCCATATTTGAAATGAAATTGGAGGTTTTTATTATAAAAGGGGAGATTAGGCACCATGGGTTCTTCACTAGCTTTATTTAGACTTTGGGTTGACACCTAATGAGTATCCTGATCCTTAAAGTGGGATTGGTTGGCTTGGAATAAGGAAGGGAGTAAAACTGGATAAAGGCCAGTCCCCACACCGTTGCCATTGCATAAAATAGCTAAGGCATGTAGCCGTAGCGAGAGTTTACCTTTTGCAACGAGGTGAGGATAGGTTCGGTGATCAAGAGCCATCAAGTTTACTCTATAATTCCCGACATGAAATTCATGATATTGTTCTGGATGTATGTCGGGCGGGCAATTGCATTGTATTCATCTGTATCACATACTCGCATAATTATTCTTATATATATTTGTCCTGTTAAATATGGTAGGTTGTTTGTCTCTTTGCCCTTAAAATTGTATTGGGTATTATACGATATGTATTGTAGGATATTTTGTTGTGAGTTTGTTAGATGGTTTAGGAAATTTGCTTCTGTGCTCCGGCTCTTGGCATTCGTGCCACAGGTGAAAGAGAAAAACCATTTGAGGAAGGTGCATTCGTTGAAGAAGAGGATTTTGGGAAAGAGGGAGAGTGGCAGGAGCCAACATATCCCAAAGTGCAGCTTGAAGACGTAAGATGTTCTCTTTTGATCTTTTTGTTCAGTTTTCCATGGACATATTGTAACTTTTGTTAAATTTTCTAGATGACTGTAATATTTTCCTTATTTATAGTTACGTATGTCCCAACGTACCCAAAGGAAGGGGCGTCACAGTTGGTATCAGAGCCTAGGTTTAGTGAACCTTCAAGCCTTGGGAAATGGGCCATTGCGAGTTCCGTAGCATAGAAACTCCGTAGAGTATATTCTACTATTGATCTATCACATATAATTTTAACAACTTAAAATTTTCACCTTAGGATTTTCTCTATCTTTCTTTCGTTAGGATGGCGTCCGACGCAGAATCGGTTGGGGAACCGTGGGCAGCATTGGAACCAGAGGACTCAGATCCTGAAGAGGACTCGGAGGAAGAACCCGCTAAAGACCAAGATCCAGTGGATGTGTTTTCATTAGTATGGATGTTTCCGGACGAGTGGCCAGCTCAGGGAGAATAAGAGGTCGATGATGTGAACCCACAAGGATTTGAATCCCCTTAAAACCCCCAAACAAATTGAAATAAACACAAGAACGTCAAAATCAAGTTAAGGAACAAATCTTGACCCGTTGAACTCT
>JAOTRH010000997.1:0-24347 GCA_034768845.1 Heliamphora exappendiculata
CCGTAATGGAAAGCCGTACCCAAAAGGATAGGCGAGTACTCTTATTTATAATAAAAAGTTAAGCCACATTATTACATCCTTACACTCACACATACAGAATAATAGTAAAAATACTACTAAGGTACATATATATCTAACATTGCGATAGGTGTAAGGCAAGAAGCCAATGCATGGACATCCATACTTCCATGAGATGACTATTGAGAGATTGTGTAAGGTGATGGTGTGGCTGATCAGGGGGGTGTGGGGCTATAAAATCTGATTTTGTACAAATATATTAGTATAATAATGTCTATGGGGGTTTAATTATACTACATTGCTCAAAAGAGGCTTAAAAAATCAACTTAATGTATAAGAGTGGTCACGTTTTCCATAGAATTGTATTAAATTAATAATTTTATGATTAACACATTATTTTTATAGTTTAGAAACATTATAGTAATATTTAAATACATATACATAAAAGACATGTGTCAAAATAAATTTTTTTGTAGGGATTTTTCAAATAAGCTTTTTAATTAAAAGCTAATGTACATGGTTTTTGTTTAAATAATTTAACTTATACTAACATATTATTTTAAATCAAATTATGTTTATAAATTTTTAGTTTTGGTAATAAAAATATATTTAAGGCATTGTTTGGCTCAAAGAAGAGATTTGGTTGGCAAAAGGGCTATTTATTGGGTTATTGGGTTTATTTTTAAGAATTTGGCTTTGTTGCTCAAATTTGGCTTAAAGAATGAATTGATTGGCCCAACTAGGGTTTTGGGCTAAAATGGGCTTCTCTCAAGATCCATGGAAAAGGTCGGGACGAAAAATACGTGAAACAAACGTATGAGAATATATTGAATTCTATTTTTTTTATTTATTTATTATTATTATTATTTTTAGCACATAAGCACGCATATTATTATATTGACTTCTTTGTTATTATTATTATTATATTATTATTTAGTTATTTATTTATTTATTTATTTTAACGAAAAGCTGGGTCGTCACAATATGCAGATTTATCATGCAGTCCCTGTAGGTCAGTTGAAATATGTAGCAAATGTTAAAACCTTACTTCTCTTGAATTTGCACACATTGGCAAAGTAATGACCATTACTTTAGCAGGCATTTGGTGCTCTGAGTACAACAATGTTCATACTGGGAATGATTTCTGTATTCATAGGCATTTCTTTGCTGGCACCAGATGAGGCAAAAGGTATAGTTGTGGGTCATGCACACTTCTTTTCCAATTCTCTCCAGTTGAGGATGAAGATATAAACTAATTTGGGACTTTTCAGGAGGTGAAGTCAAGGATAATGCTTTAGTTTCTGTGGCAACTTCAAGCATTTCAACTGATGTAGACAGGTGCAATATATTTTCATGCTTAATGGAGTTCATGTCTCTAAATAGTTTTAGGAGATTTATAGATTTCAATTTTCAACCAACTTATATCCTTAACTACTTGTAATGGATGAAAGTTTTGAAAATCTTGTAATGGATGAAAGTTTTGAAAATGCAGTACAACTGAAGAATGGCAAAGTATTAGTATTTTTCTTGCAGTGGGTATTGTTCTTGCAGAAATTTAAAACTAAAATAATGGAGGTTTCTGCAATTGAATGTTATCTCAATTTGTTTTCTCTTTTCTTTTCTTTTCTTTCTTTATTTCTTTTTTTTTTCATATCTTGTTGGAGAAATGCCCCTTTTTATTTCGGAAAATTAGAGAGAAGTCCAAATCATATGTTGTGTATTAGTTTTCATCTAGCAAGAGTTTTTTTACAAATTGTATTATCTGTGTTGATATGCAAACAGATAAATTTATTTGTTAGGCATAAATAATCAAACAGATAAAAGATATATTTATCTGTTGCATTATTTATGTTGATATGCAAACAGATAAATTTATCTGTTTGCATATTAAACAGATGAATTTCAAGCAAATAAATTTATTTGTTTGTTATACAAAATAGATAAATTTACCTGTTTGTTATACAAAATAGATAAATTTATCTGTTTTCTGGGTATTTTTGGAAGAAATTACACTTTTTAAATAGGTTGGACCTTGCGTGTTAAAATTTTTGTTTATGAACCTTGCACGTTAAAACTTATTTTTTTTAACCTTTGGCTGAAATTCACATTTTATTTTAGTTGCCAATCCAAGTGTGATCATCCAACATTTTCTCTTAAATACTCAAATACTTGTTACAGATTGGTTGTGCCATCTGAAGATACTCAAACTGAAGAGTCGAGATCACTTGTGAGAGCAATGCTGATGAAGGCTGCCGATGTGGCTCTCAAGGCTAAGGTTATAACTGGCTGGTTGCCTGGTTGACTTGACTCTCCTTTCCTTTTGGGATGGGAAATTTGTTGTCATTCGTGTCTCGTACTTGCTGATAACTAACTACTCGTTTTTGATGCATCAGGCTGCTTGCTCATTATCTTTAGGTTTGGGAGAAGATTCAATTCATGCGTCTTCAGTTCTTGTAATGCCCATGGTTTCATCCAAGATGACTGGTTTTAGAGGAAGTGGTTTTGATCGGCCTAAGTTTTTATCCTTGGGTAGCTCTGGTTGGAATAAGATCTCACTCTCAGGGGATGAGGATTGTGAGAAAATGTTGGAGACGACTTCAATGCTCAACCAAAGTATTTGAATATATATAGGTGTACCCTATAGCAAGGGTTTACAATATTGTTGTCCCTTCTTTCATGTATATGAATTTGTTTAGCATTCTTGTAGTTTGAAAATGATTTGATGTACCTGGCTGTTGTACACCTTCACCACAGTTCAGAAGGTAACTATGGTATCTTTATTTCTCCCTTTCTTTTCTTTCTTTCTTTTTTTTTTTTTCAATAATGCTACGATGATCACATTAATCTACGAAATTAAGGAGAAAGTGTTGTAGGAGTTGGTGATCAACTTGAGCCCAAACCCAATTCAACTGTCTTAGGGTTTGGATAGTATTTAAGTTTGAGAAGCGGCAAAGTAAAATTGTAGGCATTGGTGAAAATGTTTGGCAAATTACGTTCTCTCTCTTAGTGCCTCCATGCATTTCATTTGTTCATTTTTCGTTCATGAAAAGAAGCATGACATTATCACCGTCTCCCTCCGAGGACCGAGACTCCCAACATATTCAGAGGAATCACTTTAATTTGAATTTTTAACTTGGTATCTCACTTAATTCATAACAATCATTCTATAAATAAATATATCAATTTATGAACAAGGCCGGGAATATTCATAACTCGAAACCGAGTGCACTTCAAAAGGGCTACTTGGGACAAATTTGTTATAGCTTGAACGGATGTTTGACTGTTCGGTAAGAAACGCATGCAAGATGATACACCCAAAGCCAAGAAGAATGATATTGAATTTTTTTTTCTTTTCCTTTGGGTGGACATGAATTTTGCTATTTGCATTACATGTTAATTGCAACTAACTTAAATTGGTCCCCTTTGGGCTAATTTCCATAATTTTTGCTTATTGTTATTATTTTGATTTTTTTTCTTGGGTTACAATTTTTTATCTTTTCAAGCAGTTTTGATGAGAAAAATTAAAAAAAAAAAAACAATCAAGAGATGAAAGAAATTTATTAAAGACAAAAATAAACAACATAAAATTTAATTTATATTCTTACTTTGGCTTATTTATGTCTTTTTAATTTTTTTTACATATTGTAATTTTAAAAAATTATCTATTCAAAATCATTTTAATGAAAAGATTTTAAAAAGTATAATAGTTTCAACAAATAAATTGTTTATTGAAAAACTAAATAAAATAAAATAAACACATAAGTTATTATTAAATATTAGCCATTTGTGGTGTTTGGCTAGCAATAATTTATTAATATTTTTTAAACACCCATAACTAAAACTAGTTTTATGTTACTAATATTTTTAGTAACAATTATCAATTTTTTTAAATATTATAAATTTTACTATAATTTATAATTATTTTTTTATAAATATTTAATTTAAATTATAATTAATATATTTTTTAAACACTTATCACTTTTATTATAAATTATTAGTTTGACACACCCATTGTATTATAAAACTTGCACACTCCTTAAAAAAAGTCGTATCGAAAAGACCCTCTTCCTCTTGCTTCATGGTTCTGTCAACCGAAGCCGTGGGTGATTGATTATATCTTCGTGGTTAAGGAAGAGATCTGCAAGGACTTGCAAATTTATGTTCATCCGTATCAATCTATAATTTCCTGCAATTTATGTTCATCGTATCAATTTATAATTTCCCAGCTCCTTTTAGATTTTTGATTATTTCCTGCAATTTCTCGAGCTTTGTTTACATTACAAGTAGCTGGCTTGTACCTACTGATTGCCGGTTGAGGAAGAATCCCAATCCCAATCCCAATGGGATCGTCATCAAGATCATTACAACTCAAATTGATGAATTGCGAAGCCTTGCAAGCATTCAATTTCTTCCAGAAACTTTCAGTTTATGCTGTCGTCTCCCTCGCCAGCGACGATCCCAGCAATAAGCAGCTGGCGCAGCAGCAGAGAACGCCGGCAGATACCCAAGGAGATAAAAATCCCGACTGGAATAATCACGAGATGCTATTCGACCTAGGATTTGGGGGCCGCGATGGAAGTGAAGACGATTATGATGATCACCATTTTCTTCATTTCGATCTGCGCGCGGAATTAGCTGTGTTTGGAGACAAATCTCTTGGCGAAGTTCACGTTCTGCTCAAGGATCTGATTAATGAAGAAGAAGAAACCTCCACCTCCGATGGGATTGTGCGATTTGTAAGCTACGAGGTACGCACTTCCGATAAAAAACCAAACGGGGTCCTCAGTTTCTCCTATAAGGTACTGCACAAACATAACGGTGGTGGAAGTACCTCTTGTACCGGTTCTCAGACTTGTAATTTAGGGATGAGCGGCCGTGGTTCCCCCGAGAAGAAGAAGAAGAAGAAGAAGAATGGCCAGATCGTGGGTTATCCTATTGTTAATCATGTCAACGACGCCCTCTTTAACCTCCATCACAGCAATCCTGATGAAGAAGAAGAAGCAGAGGTGCATTGCTCGTCCTACTCTCCATCTCCGTATGCTCATTCCCCTTCGCTGGTGATGGAGGATCAGTACTTGCAAATTCCCTTTGGTCAGAGTCTGGAAACGCCAGTAGCTCCTCATCGAATTCACTATCCGTCTTTGGAAACGCCATATCCAGCACCAGCAGGGGAAGGTTATCCTAATTATCCCCGGTCTGATGATCGATTTCATTATCTGCCGCCACCACCACCACCTCCACCTCCGCCAACAGCAGCAGGAGCAGGAGCAGCAGTATTTCTGCCCCCGGTGCTACCCCTATTATCACTGCCACCATTCCCGCCTCCCCCGCCTCATCACCATCATCAGTTCCATTACCATCACCATCACCATCACCATCATAATGATGTGGGTGTGGCGCAAGGGGCATCATATCAGCCATCGTCAACTTGGGGACACGATCAGCAACCATACCCTGAGCCACCAGATCCTTTGGAAGTTGGAGGAGGTAACTATATATATGCTTACCCTTACAGTGTCAGTATGCACACGGATCGACCGCGCCGTTGCTGAACAAATAGGATCGAGCATTTCTCATGGGCTCACACGGACGGACAATCCAAAGCTTCCCCAGTGGGGCAGGGACTAGGGAGAGAGGAGGGACTAAAGGGCCCAGACGACCGACCACCACGATGATGACGGGTCATGGGTGGTAGTGCACGCGTTATGTTACGAATAGTAGTTGAAAATGGCCGCCTTATTATCTTGTTATGAATGGTAGATGAGTCCGGCTTCCTTTTCAGGTTTTAATAAGAATTAGTGGCAAGACCCGCAATTTAGGCCTCATTTTTATTATTAATATTGTTATGTATTAGTGTTTTGAGTATGTTATTTTGATGATTGGTGTTTTTTTAATTAAAAGAAAAGAGCACAACTAAGGGAAATATATATTTTGCAATAAAATTTAATTATTGTCTTTGGAAGAAGGAAGAAAAATATGGTAAGGCGCATTTGTCCCTTTTAAAAAAAAAAAAATTACAATTGGATAATTCTTGTTGTAGATGGTCGAAATACCAAATAATATAAATGGGTGAAAAATGATAATTAACCGAGTCACTCAAGTAACTCGAAATTGAGAGACATATGGCATGGTAGTTAAGGAAATGATCTTATCAAATCATAGCGAACCCCAAACTCACCTATTCAAGTCACTCGGGTGACCTAGAGTTACTCGACTTGAGTGGATCAAGTACACACTAGGTGTCCATGGGTTGGCCTAGTCAAATTAGAGTGGAACATTGATTCGAAATATTCGAATAAGATATCATAATTTGATGATATCTTTTAAGAGTCTGGCCTCTGTCCTAATAACTCCATTATAGAGTTATAAATAAGAGGGATGATCGTGCTCTTATTCAAATTTTTTTGATTGATCCCTGATCCTATATGTTTATACTACCAGATATTCTGATATTGGTTAGCCTTTTTCTTTATCAAACCATCGTTCTCTCTTCGTTCCATATTTTCTGATTATTTCATAAATTTCACCACTCTAATACTCAATAATTTCAACTTGTCCCTAAAAGGACCCTAAAATTGGTAACCAAAATAATATGTAGTAAGTTGAAAAATGAAATTGAAAAGTTAACATAACAATATATTATTCGCGTATAGAAATATTGTGAAAATTGATAATGTGATGGAATTTGAAGAATGTTAATGAATAAATTACACTAACCGAAGTGGTGGCCAACTCCAGTGGCCAGGAGCTGTCAATGCTTTACTTCCACCCAGGGTTCGAACCCTAGGTCCCATTCCCCATTTAACTACCCAAAAAACAAAATTACACTAACCTCCATTAACCTCTGGATCAAATACAATCAAATTCAGACGTTTAGCCAAATTACATTATTACTTTTTAGATTTTAACGCCGTTAATAAAGATGGTTGAATGACTAAATTAACTCTAAATATTTGGCCTAAAATTTAGTAATTGATTAACATTGCATGATTATAAATAAATGTACGAAATTATCCATAAAAATTTCTCACACTTTTTTTCTTTGAGCACCCATCTTATGTATTGAGGTACTTGTACACGATGTATTAATACTTATATCTATAGTGTCCAAAACAAAATAATGTGTGACGGCCCACTTTTTGGACACATCATTTAAAAGACTTTCTCTTTAATTATTTGTAAAAATAGCATATATATATATATATATATTTGTTAAACATAAACTATTTATTTCACTAATAATTAATTAACTCGACTTGAAAAAATAAGTCAAAAGAATGGAGACTTTAATATATCAAAAGAGAATTCTCAATATTATAAAAAGTGCATCAGAGTCACGAAATTAAAATATTACATTTTTAACTAATTTTGGAATTCTTCAGTGGTTTCTTCTCCTGCGTCGGGTAGAGTCTAGTGCTCCTCCTCGGTTGAGATTGTCTTATCGTATACTCCTTCTTCACCTGGGCATTAAAATACCATGAGTTACGGGCTCAGAAGAACAACTATAACCCAACTAACCTTCCCATAAAACACTAATATCCAACAATATACATATATGAGATACACAAAGATATACACTTTTCAATGCAAGGAATCAACCTAACTCACTAGAATCTCGTTGTCCATACTACCAAAGTTCTCGTTCTCAACTATACTAATAGTTGCAAGGGTTCAACCTAAAAATACTATGTTCTCGTTGTTCACACTATCACATTCTCGTTCTCAACTATACACTAAGGGCTCGTTTGATAAACCGAACTGGATTGGATTGGATTGGATTAGTAGTAATGTGAGATTGATAGTGAAGTGGGATTAGTAATGAAGTGGATTGATTTTTTTGTGTTTGAATTGAGTAGAATTAAATAACGGACTAAATAATGATTTACCATTGTATTAAGTTAATTTATTTTTAAATTAACTTAAATTAATTAATAAATTAAATTTTATGTTATTGTTAAATTTTATGTTATTTATTTTAATATTTTAATATTTCTTATTATTTTTTAAAATTTTTAAATTCACTCCCTAATCAAATTCACAAATAATCCCACACCTCCCCCCTCACTAATTACCCCTCATTTGGCGGACTAATAATCCGTCCGGACTATTAGTCCAAAAGTTTAACAAACGCGATATTAGACTATACTCCGGACTAATAGTCCGGCAAAACAAACTAGCCCTAATAGTTTTAAAAGTTCAACCTAAAACCTATATGTTCTTGTTATTCCCAATATCAAAAGTTCACGTTCCTAAACAATAGTTTCTCCCCTGGTTCTCACCTGAGAACCCAAACTCGAAGGTTACACAATGTCGCGTTAACTCTAACAGGCCTCACCCACCATGATACTATACATTCCCATACACTGTGTCCCATAAACCTTGCCCACCGCACATCATCCTTTTCGATTAGTAAACTCGTACTTTGTACACTCGTACACAGCTAAAATTCAGTAAACTCATACCAGCACTACAAGAAAAAGCATCAACAGCGACGATAATCATCGTTGCTTAAAATATTAAATTCGTCGCCAAACATCTGTCCCGACGATTTTGTGTCATCGTCGAAGTCATCGACATTTACCGACGACAGCATCATCGCTAATGACCTACCTTTGCCTACTAATGTATTCGCCGCTAATAGTAATTATCCTCAACAAGCCAAATTTGTCGGCAATGATATCTCTTTGCCTACAAAGCTAGTCGTCGCTAATGGTAACCATCAACAACAAGGCATATTCGTCGCCAATGACCTATCTTTGCCTACAAAGTAGCCGTCGCTGATGCTCCCAATTCGTCGGTAATTGTCACATTTACCGACAAAATGTTGGTACATGGTAACTAAAAACACTATGTTTTCAGCGACAAAAATAATTTCCGTTGCAAAACGTAAACCAGAAACAAAACTTCCATAATTAAATAATAAATTATTTTTCGCTAATCAAGCACACAAAAACCTGTATAACACAATAATAATCACCATCAAATTCATTCTCATCAATTCAATTCACCAAAAATTTAATAATAATAATATAATTCAAAACATATCCGAATAAAATAACAAGTTCCAATCATTCATCAATTGTTCAAAACATATCCGAATAAAAATGATATAAATTACAAAAAAATTCATCAATTCCTTAATCCCAATAGAATGATTATCACTTCAAAAGCACAATAGCATCCATGATCCATATATGTTACAAAAAAATAAAAAAAATCATTGATAAACCCTATACAGGAAACGTAAAATTAATGAAATTTTAAAAATGTAAATTAAATAAATTTTCTTCTCATTATCTAGCCTAAATTTGCATTGAGGTGCCCTTTATTCGTACAAGTTTCGTTGGCCTAGTAATGTGTACATGTCCGTACCCAAGTCATCGAACCACTAGTTTATAGTCCTATGGAATTTTTGTGGCTTTTTAAGTTTCAAGTTCAACAAACTTTCCTCTTATTCTCAAACTGGATGTTGAATTGACGTGTGGTTTGTTTTCACAAGTCACATTAATCTAAATTGACCTGTTCGTGCGAGTTTTAGAGGTATTTGATTGCCTATCCAAAGTTTTGACCTCCTACAGCATTATTACGATTTTTTAAGTTCCAAACTTAACAAACATTCATCTTATTCTCAAACCGAATGTCAAATTGACGTGTGGTTTGTTTCCACAAGTCACATTACTCTATATTGACGTGTTCGTATGGGTTTTAGAGGCATTTGATAGTTTATTCAAAGTTTTGACGTCCTACGGCATTTTTGCAGTCTTTTAAGTTTTAAGTTTCAAGCTTAAGAAACATTTATCTTATTCTCAAACCGAACCTCAAATTGACGTGTGGTTTGTTTTCAAAAGTCGCATTACTCTAGATTAACGTGTTCGTACGAGTTTTAGAGCCATTTAATGGCTTATCCAAAGTTTTGAACTACTACGGCATTTTTGCGATTTTTTTAAGTTTCAAGCTGAACAAACTTTCATCTTATTCTCAAATCAGATGTCGAATTGATGTGTGATTTGTTTCCACAAGTCACATTACTCTATATTAACGTATTCGTACAAGTTTTTGAGCCATTTGATGGCTTATCCGAAGTTTTAACATCCTAAGGCATTTTTGTGGTTTTTTTAGTTTTAAGTTTCAAGCTTAACAAGAAGCATTTGTCTAGTTCTCAAACCGGACATCGAATTGACGTGTGGTTTGTTTTTACAAGTCACATTACTATAAATTAACGTGTTCATACGAGTTTTAGAGCCGTTTGATGGCTTATCCAAAGTTTTGACGTCCTAAGGCATTTTTGCGGCATTTTAAGTTTTAAGTTTCAAGCTTAACAAACATTCGTCTAGTTCTCAAACCGAACGTCGAATTGACATGTGGTATTTTTCCACAAGTCACATTACTCTAGATTGGCGTGATCGTAAGAGTTTTAGAGGCATTTGATGGCTTATCCAAAGTTTTGACATCCTACTGCATTTTTGCGTTTTTTAAGTTTCAAGCTTAACAAACTTTTATCTTATTCTCAAACCGGACGTCGAATTGACATGTGGTTTGTTTCCACAAGTCACATTACTTTAATTAACGTGTTCATATGAGTTTTAGAGCCACTTGATGGCCTATCCAAAGTTTTGACATCTTAAGGCATTTTTGTGATTTTTTAAGCTTTAAGTTTCAAACTTAACAAACATTCATCTTATTCTCAAACGGGACCTCAAATTGACGTGTGGTTTGTTTCCACAAGTCACATTACTCTAGATTGACGTATTCGTACGAGTTTTAGAGGCATTTGATGGTTTATCCAAAGTTTTGACATCCTACAGCATTTTTTGCAATTTCTTAAGTTTCAAGCTTAACAAACTTTCATCTTATTCTCAAACCGAACGTCGAGTTGACGTGTAGTTTGTTTTCGCAAGTCACATCACTCTAGATTAACGTGTTCATATGAGTTTTAGATCCATTTGATGGCTTATCCAAAGTTTTGAACTCTAATTCTCAAAATCTTGAAAAACCATTTGATAACTAGATTAAGTTTTAGTATTATAGGTAGACTTACCAAGAAGAGCTTGATCCACCACTACCATTGTTGCGTTGGGACCATGACACTCCCATTTAGTGAACCACGAAATCTTGAAAAGCCTCGAACTTCTTGTTATTCGCTTCAATCGTCTTTTATTGCTGCTTTATTGACTCTTGTTGCTACTTTATCATTTCTTCTTGGATTTTGTTCAACTCACTCAATGTTTCCACTTTATCTCAAAGAGTTTAGACCTCTTGTTGCGATTGTGCAGTCGAGCTTGTAGATGATGATGACCTCCCACCAATTCCATATCCTTTTAAGTAGCCGGAGCATTTTCCTAGTACATCAATCGCCATCTGCTTCTGTGTGATTAATTCTGCTCCAGGTTGTGATACCTCTTCGCGTAGCCTTTCAAACTTTGCCTGAAATATTTATAAAAAGTTGAACAATTAGTAATAATACCAAAAAAAAACATTTTACAATTAAACATACTTAAATATACTTACATGCAATTCAGCACATACAAGCTTTACCTAGTCACCTTTTTTCTTACTCGTGTGAGAGTCCTTGAAGAAGTCTAAGATGTGGGGTTTCTCACCATCATTCTCGTTTGTCTAATACAGTTTATGCCATATACAATTTATGCCATAAGTTAGTGAATATTTAACAATTGATATTTATATATCTTATTTTAAAACTAAAAACATATCACCTTGATAGATATCGCAAGAGGAAAAGATCTACAACCCATTATATGGTTGAACGATAACTTAAATCAATTAATTTTGTTTTTCTCAGCCCGAATCGACAAAATATTTTGAAGAGTACATAAGTTAAATATTGCTATTACTATTGCAATTCCAATATAAAAAACTTACAGCAAGCTTTTCAGATGTCCAAACATGATTAATCATGTACTCCCAATCTTCTTGTTTTACTCTTTTGTATTACTTAATTTTTGGGTCATCACAAGCCTCTACCATGTCCAAGTAATGCATTTTCATACGTGCCTTCCAATCTTTATAAAGATTTTGACATTTTTTCTCAATAGAACTCCTAACAACCACGTTGGTGTCGTAATCTTTAATGTCAAACTTATCTCGCATACATATGAATTGTCAAATTAGAATTCATTTTCGTACATAGTAAGATAACTATATGATAAATATTGAATTAAAATACTCGTGTTGCTTGTATAATTAGGGCTTTGACTGCATCATCAATGTCGTCCCATTTTTCTACTCCCTGCAATGGTACAGCCATTCTAATTTGTAGTCCGAGTTCATTAGCTAGCCCAGTGGCATTCTCACCAATAGGGGATCCAACATCATTGGGAATCTCAACAGGGAGTGGGATGCCACCATGGCTAGCTATGATTTGCGATGTTTTTTTCCCACGAGTTAGACATTGGTTTTTTCTAGAGGTTGTAGCTGAAAAGACCAGAAAAGATAAACTTCATTAGTAGACAATTTGCATTACATATCTAAACAATGCAATGAATATTAAATGTATGTCCAATTAAATACATAAAACATACCTATGGTGGTGCTATCCTGGATAGATGTAGGAGACGATGAAGATAGTGTAGTCTGAGACATGGTAGCATTAGTCTCCAATGACTGTAATGGACGAGTTGCCCTGGTATTTCGACCGGGTGCCATATGCGATCTAACATAAATTTGTTAATGAAGCTTTATACACGAGTTTAGTTTACAGCACAGCTGCGTCAAAAGAATGTATCCTTTGTTCGCAGCAAATTCCAACAAGCAATTCATGTACCACTTCAACCACTTCATTCCATAGATATCGACATTGGTAAAGTAAAATGGAAAACATTCTATTGACATACAAGCCAAATAGCCAATATGCCCAAGTGATAATAAGAACAAAGAGCTGGATGCTTAGACACATAAGTCGAATTCACAAGTCCTATTATTTCAAATTAGATGAATGTAACACCCAAGTACGCATTTGCACCCAATGCCACGACCAAATTAAATAGCATAGGAACTTTCAAACCAAGGCTTGCTAGGAAAAGACTATTATAAAATTTGATTACTCTGTTACACACACTTCCCCTCTAAACTTTTCACTTAATGGGAATTACTTTTGCTGTTGTCCCTCAGCTGGTGAGAATGCCACCCCAACTGAAATATCATTTTTAATGTTATCTTCTTTGATGCAAAAAATTAGACTCTGTTTTAAATGATTCCTTGTCTTTCCCTTCTTTCTTACCTTTGGTCAAAGCAAAGGGTTTAGAATTTCAAAGAGATGTAGAAAAAGGATGAAACAAAAAATAGTCATCCAATAATTAGCGTTCACCATGATTGCAAAATTACCAGAGCATCTGATTGAGGCATTTTTTTAGAGCTAAGCAACTAGCATATTTTGTGGAAATGAAACTCAAAAACTGCTCTTCCAGCTTGGGGTTTGATCTGATTGAATCTTGGATAAAATGCAATTCAATGTGTATGGCTGACTGAGTTTAGTTAGGGGATCAATTACGATAAAATCAGGAGAAGATGGAAGAAATTTAGACCTTTTGGCACCAAATATTTTTGAGTATATAGAATGGTTATATGGTTGCATGTGAGCTGAAGTGCTGAACAGAGTTGGGAAGGTCTCAACTGAGTGGTAACCAGTGTATGAATAAATAAGATGATCCTGAAGGAGCAGGGTGCATTGTTAAGACTTTTAGTCATTTTTAAGTACCCTATACAATAAATAAGGATTCCAAAGGTGGGTATCAAGGAAAGAATGCTGTTTAGTTTTCCATGCATTGCATAAGTCAAGTCGGTTACAAACAAAAAATTGGTGGCAACGAAGAAATTAAGGTAGAGTATGTGGACAATGGACCATCTTTTGTGCTAAATTCAAACATGTTTGGGACCTCAGGTACATGGATGCATTGTTCCAACAACTACTACATAGAATGAAAACCCTTGATTTTGACAGATGGTGTGAATCGATGGATTTCACATGTGTTTGCATACGAGGACAATGGACCCCGTGATTGGAAATAGTCTCCCCGTGATGCACCCAATGTTTGTAAGAAGGTGATATCCCCCTTCGAACCAAATGAAATTCAACTATTTTACTGGTATGATATTCACAATTCAAGCAGTCCATGCACGGACAACGAATCTTATCATTTGATCCTGCATTTTCCATTGCAAATTGGAATGCTCATTCTATTCCTCAATGTCATCCAACTCTTGTCCATACTTTATGACCTACATGTTACATCGATGTTATATTTAATAGAAAGTTCCAATAACAACACTTTACTTTTTGTAGAAAGTTCCATAAATTAATGTTGTAAAATACTGAATACTAGACAAATAGCTATGTATGAAGACAAACAAATATTAAAGAAAAATACTCTAAATGTGACTAGGATATGGAATTTTCGGTTCCACCCAAGGCATCCTCCACACATGGATACTAAACTTTCTTGGGCAGAAGCAGTTCACCCAGATGAACTAGATGAAGAGTTCGACACGTTCCCTACATCTAAACCTCAAGATATAGCACGGATGAGGTATGATCGACTACAAGTGTTGCAGGGAGAATTCAAACTATGGTGGGAGACATAGCCACACAGAGGGAGAGGTTTCAGGCTCATTGCAATCGGTTTCAACTGGTTGTCAACTTTTATTGGAAGGAATGAACGGAAAAAAAATGTGTCGGTATGGGAAGATGGAAAAAAAATTCTGGATGGAAACACACAAAATTTCTAGATTGAAAATCCAGATATGAGATAGAAGTTGTGTTAGTTGATAATAGTTAAAATCAGTTGTATGATTCCCGATAAAGGTGAAGATATGAGATAGAAGTTGAATCAGTTGGAAAATTCATGTCTTTTTGTTTTTGTGGAATTTTTGCAGGGAAGAGTGTTGAAGTGTCTTGAACTGATGCAAGATTTGAGATTGATTAGTATTGGGGCTACTGATACTGAGGTGGGTGGTGGTGGTGGTGGTGGTGCCTCAGTAGTTCCATCACTTCCCCAAAGCCCAATTGGGGTGTTGGATGCTGCTGCTTGCTTGAGCTATAAAAGTGATGATTTAACTGTTGGGTCATGTGCAAATTCTTCACACACTAGTCCAGACACAAAGAGGAGAAAACTAGACAACCACCACGAAATGTGATTTTTCTTTCCTTTTTACCCCCCTTCACACCCAAATCCAATCAGTTTGGTTGAATCATGAGAGAGAGAGAGAGAGAGAGAGAGAGAGAGAGAGACACACACACACACACACAGGTTTCATGGTTTTAACATAAAAAGGAAGGCACCAGCTAGCTGTTAGTAATCACAATTCTCAACAGGCAGTAGTAGAAGATGAGGAACCACAGAGACTATAATAGATCCAGTTGTTTTGTTTAGGGGAAGTATAGTTTTTTTTACCTTTTTCTGCTGCAGCTGCATTGCATTTTGTTGCAGCTGCATTTTTAAATGCAAAAGTGAAAATGGGAAAAGGAGACAAGTGAAGGTGGAGATTAAAAGTAGAGGAGAAAAATGTAATTTTGTGTGGCACTATTTTTCCTTCCTTCTCCGTATCTATCAAATTCCTTTTTTCGAAACAATTAATCCATATAAACATAGGCCAGAGGGCGAAGAAACAATCCAGATTATCTCACTAATTGACAATGGGAGGCATATTGAGCAAGGGTGATTCACCCGAGGGTTGTATAACAGAGACAAAGCTTGAGACCAAAATAGTAGAAGCCATGCAGCGAAGAGCATCTGAAGGAAGTTCAATGAAATCATTTGACAGCATAATCTTGAAATTCCCCAAAATCGACGAGAGTTGAAGAAACTGCAAAAATATCTTCGAGCAATTTGGTAGGTGTTTCAAACTTGGTCATACAAAGTCTCTACTCACTCTATCTAAATTTATCTGTCTTCAAATGATCATGCTTAAAATGTATGGTAATAAACAATTAACTCACTACACAAAACTCATCAAAGCAACAACATACTCCTCTTAGAACTAAAAACTGAAAGTGCACATCCGTTGCAACTAAAAATCAAATTAATCAAGACACTAACATGAAGATATCAGATCAACTATCCTAATCAACCAAACACATTCAACCCAATATGAATACAAGAATACGTAATATTATAAACTCTGTTTGGATGAAATCAACTGATGAAAACTTAAAAAACCTCAAAGAAAAAATACCAATCAAAGGGGCGGCGGTGAATCAAGACGCAGGGGGCAGCGGCTTAAGGGCAGAGAGCACCGGCTAAAGATGCAGGGGCGGCGGCTTGAGGCGCAAGGGGAAGCAGCGGTGGCTTAAGACGCAGGGGGCGACGGCGACGGCTTCAAGCGTAGACGGCGAAGGCGGCGAAGGCGGCGAAAGCAACGGCTTCAGGCGCAGGTGGCGATAGCGGTGGTAGTGTGGCTTGAAGTGCAGGCGGCAATGGCAGAGAAGCAGTGGCAAACGATAGCGAAGGGACAATGGCTGGGCGTAGAAGTGCAAGCGGCAACGGGTATATGAATGAATGAAGTGCAAGCGGCGAATTAGTATTTTGTTTAAGAAATTGAAAACCATAATTGCGACGAATTAGTCGTCGGCGCATTACATAAACAACCAAAATGGCGTCATTTTGCTCGTCAATGGTAACTGCGACGACCACCCTTCGTCACACAAATTCCTGTTGCCTGCAAACTATGCATCGCCGGCGAAAATTTCCTTGTCGCGCAAAGTAGATTGGTATAACAACCCTACCGCGATGAGATCTTTGTCGCCCAAACTTATTTCGATCAACTGCGAAATTTTCAGATTTGGCGCAAGACTTTGACGCGAGTTTTTTAACCCCTTTTCACGACGAGATGGGTAATTCGTCGCACAACATTATCCTTCGCCAACGAAACTAGTTCGCACCATAGTTTTAAAAAGTGGCTGTTACCATTACGTAACGCCTTTATGTGTAAGTTTCGATGCCTCCCGTTACCCGTTACGGCCGATTTAGTGGTGACAAAAAATCTCCTGTATTGTGTGCGTTGTAAACTGTATGGTACAATCAAAACCAAACTAGTTGGTTCAAATATGATGACCCCGAACAAAATATGAACCGAACTCCTCACCGCCGAACTCCCTGGAGGCTCCTTACACCGTTACCAAACTCCTACAAAACAAAGAACACCGTTGGTGCTTTCCGGCCTAGTTTGACCGGGAAGCACTCCTACGCTCAAGTTAGATTTCTCTCTATGAGGTGTCTAATCAAGAACTGAGCTCTGAATTCTCTACTTGTGGGTTGAGAGTGCTTTCCTTTATATAGGGATCAAAAACCAAAGATGTCGAGTTCTCTTAGTACTCTGCCTCTTATCCTTTAGAGATTTTTCCTTATCCTGAAACAATTAGAATTGCTTCAGGATGCTTAGCACTTACATTCCCGAACAACTTGTATCAGGAATAAGATCTTTTTGAGTTATCCTCCCTCTTAGGGCCGATGTAGGCTTGAGTGTTGAGGGCTACCCCTTTTTAGGGTAGCCCAAACAACTAGTGGTCTGGACTTTTTGAGACGAATATTGAAGTAGTCTATCTTGGGTTGGGCCTTAGGCCCATAGTTTTTATCCACCCTCGTGTATAAAGGCCGTTACAATTGCCGTAAAGGCCCATTACGGTACCGCTACGACCGCTACGGTACTATTACAGCTGTTAGAGAGATTATAGTGGCTTTTCAAACTGTGGATCAATTGAAATTAATTTTGGGCGCAATTTCTTTCACTCTTTTCATCCAAAAAGATTTCATTGCAATCAAAAATCTCATACTTGCCTAAGTGAAGCTTGATTTGCAAAATTTACATAATTTTTGGTATTTTTTTGACTTTCAAAAATGACAAAAAAACTAATGTTTTGGGGAATTTTTTCAAGATTTATGCAAAATAAGATTAGGATCTTTAGACCTTGTTTGTTATAGGTTATATTCTTATATTTAATGTTATACTAGTTTATAATTATATTTTATAACTTTTCTTAAAAAATACTTTTCAAATTACTTGTTCAAGGCCTATGTAAAATTGAAAACTAAGTCTATAATATTTAGAGTTTGGTTGTGGTAAATTAGATTTTACTTTTTTATTTTTCTTAATACCTACTCAAGGTAAATTTAGAATATTTAGATCTTGATTTTTTAAGTTAAATTCATATATTTAATGTTTAGTTACTTTTTATTATTATGATTTATAAATTCGAAAAAATAGGTTTTAAAATATTTGCTCAAAATCTATATAAATATGCTTAGAATTTTTAGATCTTCTTTATTTTATGTTATACTTGTATATTTAATAATATATTTTTTTAAACTGTTTTAAACTACTATAAAAATTAAGACATGTGTTGGATCATGTCTAAAAAGTGCACAAAGTTCACCAAAATTATTTTAAACTCTATATATAATTTTGGAATAAAAATACGCGTATCGATGAAATTTTAATGAGTTGTACGAAAAAAGAAAAAAAATTTCATAGCACTGGTTACCGATACAATTACGTTATGACCGTTACGTCCCGAAACCGTGCCACCGTTACCATTACGACGACCTCAACCGCTATTTAAAACTATGTTCGTCGCAAAACGTTAACAAACCTACGGCGGCGACATTAGTCAATTCGTCGGGAAAGGTTAACCTTTAGCAACGAAATTTGTTTTCGTCAGCAAAAACCGTCGGCTAGTGTGCATTTTCTTATAGTGTGGACTAATAGCCATGATGTGCGGCTCACCGATAGTAAACTCATACTTGTACACTCGTACACAGCTAAGATTCAGTAAACTCATACTTGGATTAAGACAAGGCACAGCTCATAAAGGGCAGAGCCAAAAATCATATTCAGATGGGGCATATGTTTAAAATCATAAACAGTAAAATAAAGTGCTACTTAAAAAGTCCATATATATATCGATAGTGTATAAATTGATTTATAATACCCAAATATGAAATCACATAACATCAAAAATGACAATTAAAACAATATTTATGTATAATGTATTTAGTGATCAGCATATTTTACAAATATGAATGTGTTAGTTGTTATGTATTCAGCATATTAAATATTAAAACCTCCACGCACGATGATACAAAATTATCATTCACATAAACTCAATCAATTTGTAAAAAATTACAGTTAACAATTAAGATTATATTTATGTATTCAAGATTGTGAATTCAACACATTTTACCTAAAAATTTATCATTCAGTACTCAGGCTCCGTATTTTGATTCAAAACATTAAATAATCTCGAGGATGAACTTTGGATTTTTTCTAAAGGTCTTTTTGGTGTTGATTGAGAGAAAATATTTTGGACAAAACTATATGATATTCATGGTGACGAATCTAGGCTTTTCTCAGAAGCTCTTTTCGATCATGATGAAGAAGGGAATCAGAACTCAGATTCTCAAACTTAGAATATTAGAACTTAGAAGTTCAAAGAAACTTACTTAGCAGCGGCGGAAACTTGCGAGGCTGCGAGCAACAATCGGCAACGAGCACTAGGGGCGGTGAGTGGCGGCGAGAGCAAATGGCGACGAGAGTGAGCGACGGGGAAAGCAAGCGGCGCCGGCAAGGAGAGGCAGGTTTGTTCGACTGTTCAGCCTGTTCGAATCGCAAGAGAAGGCAGAAGCAGCTACGGGCTAGGGCACACAACTAATGTCCACTGTTCACTTTAGTATGTTCCGTTTTATAGTAAGAACCAAATAATAATTTAGAAGGCCAAATGGCAATGAAATAATCCAGACGGGTCATATTTTATAATTATGAAAAAACTTAGGGTAATAATAAAATTCTTTGAAAACTGAGAGGGGTCAGTCCCCCGGGCTTAACTTGGATGCGGCTCATGATGTTATGGACTCTTTCTCATCTTCATATCACAATACATAACCTTTTTCATATCAAAATCCTAAGTTTATTTTGAAAAAAAAAATTCATTCGCTGTTCATCGTTCAATTTCATATACATGTACTAGGCTCATTACTCGTACTTCCTTCACAATATGTCTAACTACTTTTAAACATGCTTTGAATACCATAATAGCATCAACAAATTCCATTCATGTCAAGATATAATATAACACAATTATTCATACACTTAAGCATCACTAATCAACTTCTTTAAAAATTTAGCATTTTATGTACTATTTGTAAAATTCATTCACCATCCTTAGAGGCATTTGTTTGCCATGATATTGTACGGGGTAATAGATATACATGTTAGAAATATTTCATATGAGACAACTAAGATAGAAGGTGTCTCTAAATAAGGGCAAAAATTCATTGAAGCTAAGAGATCCAAAAATGATACTATTTGGTAAATTCGAGTTTTAGGAAAAGTCGTCAAATCATTCCAAATAAATTTTTTTTGAAAAATAACTCAAAGATCTAACTCTGAATATAAAGCTTAACCTTAGGAGATTTTTTCGAAATTTTTTAAAAATTGGCAAAGTGGACTATTTTTTTGCTCGTTTGGCATCAAAGCGTAAAAATTATGTTTCGGGTATTTAGACTTCATTTTGGGTTCTACGAAAAATCACACATGCTAAAATTAGTCTCATGAAGTTCCAGTAAAAATAGGTTTTGAATAAGGCACTTTTAAGATCACTAGAAAATTCTGGCATGATAAAGAATAGGCCATTTTCTTAGTTTTTATTCGGTGGACTTGTTCCTACTCTTGTTTAACTTATTTTTTTAGTCCATATATGTTATTTAAAGTATAAAATTAGTATATTCAAGAGGTTCAAAGATTCACATATCACTCTTAATCAACCCATAAAAAGAAAATGAGACACAAGGCGTCATTCCATACATAACAACAATATTATCTCCTATTTGATTCTTTTCGAACCTTTTTGTTTCTATTCTTGTTTATAGCTAGTTAGATCATATTAATTTTTGTAGAGAGAGGTTAGAATAAAAAGTTAAAGTGAGTTGTAGGAATTTCTACCTAGATGGTCTTAATCAATGAAGATGGAGGACTTAGCTTTAGCTTTACACTTTTTTCCTTATTCTTTCTTTATTTCTTTCTTCTTCTTCTTCTTCTTGGAGATTCTCTCTCTCTTTAAAAACCTCACCATTGAACGAATTCTATGGGAGACAAATGATGGATTTGGCCTTCCATTTATAGGCTCAAGGGAGGATTTAGTGTGTAATTTTCATTGACTAGTTGTATAATTAATTAGAATAGGATAGGGACCTAATTCATAATTATAGTCTAGTAGGGTGGTGTGTTGTCAAGTGTTGAATGATAAAGAGTTGGAAAGATTTTAGATGAATAAAACTCTTTCTTCTAAAAAGAAGCAGAAAAGTGTCCAGGATACCATGGAAGATATTTTGACACAAAATGTGACTATTGTATATGACTTACTTGATTTTTTAGAATTTAGATTTTATTTTAAAATTAACTTATTAGAATGTAAAATTATTAAAACTATCCGAAGTTGCTAAATTTATATTGAAAAGTTAAATGCAGTATAAAAGTGCATGTTCTCAAGACAAATCTTAAAGATGTCAAAAGTATCATAGGAAGCTTCCTAAAAAGACACTTAAAAAATTGTCTTGGAAAAATAAAGGTATAAAATTCTTACAACTAAAAAGTAGAAAAGCATTTAAAATATCTATAAGGAAATGTTGGCACAAAACATGACTAATGTACGTGACTTACCAAATTTTATAAGGTTAAGATTTTATTATAGAATTAATTTCGTAAAATATAAAAATAACAAAACTATCCAAAACTATGTCATTTATATTGAAAAAGTTCTAATGCAGTATAAAAGTAAATGTTCCCAATGCATATCCACACAATATACAAAAAGTACATTTTTGTACTTTTTGGCAGTTTTCTAAGGGTGTTGTTGGAAGACTAATATTTATTTATATAATTAATTTTTATTTAATTTTTTTTTATAATTATGGAATCTTTACACACAATATAGATTTTAAATTATATTTTAATTAATTAATTTTGTGGGGCTTACCATATGATAAAAATCTCTACACGTGTGTGTATATATATATATATATATGAATATATACTTAAAAAGATAATAATATTTTGGGCCAAAAGAAATAATTTTGGGCTCAACATTTAAAGTTTGTTGGGCTTGATTCATGAATTTTCTTAAAAATTCATTGGCTTAATTAAAATATTTGGGACATTATTTTAGTTGAGCCTTTAATCATATTTGGACTTTTCTTTATGTTTTGGACCTTGTATATATTTAAACATTGTTGTATTTAAATACTTCAAACTTATATTGAGCTTGGACCTTATTAATACTTGGGCCTGAATTGTGGTTTGACCTAGTTTGAGTATTCCGCTTTGATTATACTTGGCCATATTTCTAAGACTTGTGCTTTTATTTGTCTCGGGCTTTTTGTTGAAATTGGGCTTAGATTAATTTTGGCCCTAATTAAATACTTTTGGTGTTGATTGTTATTTGGGTCGGATCAATCTTTCGGCATTAGTTTCTACTGGCCTTTATTTAAATTTGGGCCTTGTTTATTACTTGGCCTTGTTTGAGTATTGGTCCTTGTTTAATATTAGATTTGCAAAAAGAATTAGAGTTTGGGCTTAATAAAATATTATCTTGGGCTTTTAATTAATTTTGAATCTTTAATGAATTTTGGGCTTTTTGTTAATATGGAGTGTCACTTATTTTTGGCCTTATAGAAAAACTTTGGCTTTTTATTTGATTGTGGGTCAATTGGGTCTTATCGAAACACTTAGGCTCCGTTTGGTAATATTTATATTTTTTATTTTAGTTTTAAAATTTTTCGTAAACTGTAAACAAAAACATGTTTGGAAATTTTTTTGTTTTCAAAAAACTGTAAACAGTTTTCAAAATTTACAAAATTTTTATAAACAGAAAAAAATATATTTTTAGTTATTTTGTAAACAAGTTTTGATTGTATCTTTTTTTTTTCACTATCTTTGACTATTACATTCGGTTACCAATTCCGTCCACCGCCTCTGGCTACCATATTCGGCCACTCTCTCCGACTATCGTCTCTTGCTATCATTTTCGATCACCACATACAGTCACCATTTCCGACCATCACTATCCAGCCATCACCTCCGACCATGCGCTCTAACCACCGACTCTGACTACCGCTTTCTACAATCGTTGTTTTCTTTTGCTATTATTAGCGAATAACACCTCCGACCACTACTTCTGACCACTACATTCATCCGTTACCTCCACCTACTACTTTTCAAACATTTATATACAAAACATGTTTTTTTTTACTTTTTATTTTTATTTTATAAAAATAAATAAAAATACATTTTTTATTTTTTATAAACAAAAAATAGAAAACTGTAAACGTTACCAAACGAGACCTTAAGCTTTGTATTTAATTGTGGGTCACTTGGTAAGTTTGCCCTCATTTAATTTTGGGTTTATGGGACTGGGGTCATATGGACCCTGGGTTTTTTATTTAAGTTTGGACTTTTTGTGTTTTGACCTTTTTTTGAATTTGGGTCATTCTTGATTTGAATATTTATTTATGGTGGCCTTTTTTTATTTGGTTTTGGATTTTGGTCCATTAAGTTCTTATCGTAAAGTTATTTATTTTATATACCTTGCATTTTAGAATTTTACGAATTTTAAAAAAAACTATTACTCATACTAATCTTCTACTGTACTATTCGAAAATATGGGTTCATACATAATGTGTGCATTTATATTTTATAATCACTATTTTTTTGGTAGAATTACTTCATTTAAAGATAATGTCATTGGTAACATGAAATATAACTTAAAATTTAGTAAACATTAAAAATATATTTTGTAGCCAATCAAATGGGACTTTTGATCACACCCAATAATATTGTATTTAATATTTTTTTTAAAAATACTTCTTATATTTGTATCATTAACATTTTGAGACTTCACTTTTCTGGACATTCTAAATTATAGTACTCCTGTTTGAGGTCTCTAACATGGCATTTTTTGTTTCTTGAAAAATGTTACTTTCTAATTTTTAATTCAAAGAGCCAATAATTATAAATTCCTGTGGGACTCTAGAAAATAAATCTGATGGTATTTTTGAAAATTTTCTAATAGTGAAGTCCTCATTTGATAACCATACTTAAAAGTTGGATTTTTTTTTCTTTTAATCTTAAAATAAATAATTAAAAATTTATTTAGCTAAAAAGTATTTTTAAGCTTCCATATATAGGTAGAAAATTTTACTTTATGCCATTGATTATTTTTAAAAAATTTAAATAACTTAAAAAATAGAGAAGAAGACAATCAAAATTACCTTAAGTTGATTGACAAATAAAACTAATTGTCTATCCCCATGGTGGGCAATCGGTGG
>JAOTRH010001008.1:0-24347 GCA_034768845.1 Heliamphora exappendiculata
CACCAGATTCATTTGTGTCGACCCCAGAACATTGGAACGTAAAGTACAGAAATTGTGTCGACCCCACAGAAGATTTGTGTCGATCCAACCACTTAAAGATCCATGCCCTAAACACTTTGTGTCGACACCAAAGCTATTTGTGTCGACCCTAAAGACGAAAATTTAAAATACGGCAGATCTCAACGGCTTGATTTTTGGCATTTATTACCCCCACCTACCTCCAATAGTCAAGAACTCACAAGAACTTATATAAGGAGTTACTTCTCAGGTTTTAAGAAGGTTAGAAACTTGCATTTACTGTTTTATTGTTCAAATCCATCTCAGAAATCATCAAGCTCATATTTATTGTTGCAACTCCTGTTCTTGTTCCTCATTTCTCTTTACCCCTTTATTTATTGTAAATCAATCTTATAAAGAGAGTGAGTGTTCATTATTTATTACATCTCATTTATTGTAATCAATGGTGAGTCACCCTTTATCCTTTGAGTGAGTGTGTGAAAACTCATCAAAGAAGAGTTCAAGAGAGATTAGAAGAAAGCAGATGTTTATTTTCATAGACTCTTGTTGAAGCTGAAATAAGCTTATGAATGTGTCCGTAAATATTCTGATAGCTCAAGAGAAGACTTGATGCTTGTAAATGCTTGGAATACGACCGGAAGTATTCTAAATAGTGAAAATACTCAATAGAGATCTTAAGGAGTGGACGTAAGCTAGGATAAAACCGAACCACTATAAATCGCTGGTGTCTGATTCTTTTTTTCTATCCCTCATCTTTTAATATTTGGATTGCTTACATATTTGCATATATTACATTATTGCAATATTAAAAGATTTCTATTTTTTAAAAAAAATTGCTATTTGTTTTTTTAAAGAGCCAATTCACCCCATATTGGTTTGTCTAGATCTAACAAAATGGTCAACCCTTTATCTCCAACCTAGGCTATATAAGCCACCATAAACTTTTATCTTTATTCGATGTGGTACAAGGCTTTTTGCCTTCAAGATACCTTTATATTTCCAACTTTCAAGGCTCACTTTAAGAGTCAATTTCTCATTCGCCCGTTATCGATTTTGAACGTCGTAAAAATTATGATAAACTACTCATGGAGACGAACATATTAGAATTTGGAATTATAAAAAAAGATTAATCTAATCCGATGTTATTTAGCTCCAAAGTTAGCTAAAACCATGTTCGCATAAGTTCAAAACTCACTATTTTCCAATCCTCCACATGAATGGAATTTGACGAAAAATGAAATGCAACAAGATGCTGACACAGAGAGAGTTCAATAAAAGAAAAAATTCTGCATAGGATAGGTAGTTGTTGGCTTTGAACCTTTCATTGTGAAAAACCACAAGACTTACTAGCTAATATGTGAACATGATGCCTTGAACTGTTCAACCGTTTGTGTAAGTTAAGACAATAGAGTTCACACAGAATATTTCTAACACAGCTTGGTTCTCATGGTTGTGTTCATTTCGGCGCTGAACATGCCTGGTGATTCATGAGTGCTCCAGAGAATTTCGCTTTAAAAAATTCTCATAGAACCAGTCCAGTTCACACTCATATAGGTGATTCTTATTAAGAGTATCCTGCTATACCCTACTTGGATATCTAAGATATAAGAATCATTAAAAGCATAGCTTATCCTTAAACACGCTGCAGACATCACTATTTCATCATAGAAATGGGTAGCAGTTAATCTCCCTAGTGATTCCCCAAGAGTCACACATAATTCGATTGTCCCATTGAACCTAGATCTTGGGATCTCCAGTCAGTTAGGTTGGGTTGCCATTAAGGTGTCTCTTTAGTAATAGGCTTTAGTCCCATTCCCCTCAATGAGTAATTCACTTGCTATCTGGTCAAACCTTTGGTTAACGGATTCACGATATTATCTTTTGACCTTATGTACTCAATGGATATAATTCCACTTGAGAGCAGTTGTTTAATGGTATTGTGTCTACGACGTATATGTCGTAACTTACCATTATACAAATTACTCTGTGCCCTTCTAATTACAGATTGACTATCACAATAAATACAAATTGCTGGCACAGGTTTAGGCCACACTGGAATATCTTCTAAAAAATGGCGTAGCCATTCTGCTTCTTCCCCAGCTTTATCTAAAGCTATGAACCCAGCTTCCATTATTCACCTAGCGATGCATGTCTGTTTGGAAGATTTTCAAGACACATCTGCACCTCTGAGAGTGAAGACATATCCACTTGTGGATTTTAAGTCTTTTGTGTCAGATATCCAATTGGCATCACAATAGCCATCCAAAACAGCTAGATATCTGGTATAACACAATCCGTAGTTACGGGTGTATCTTAGATATCTAAGAACCTGAACTATCGCCTTCCAGTGGTCTGCCCTTAGATTATTTGTGTATCTACTTAATTTACTCACTGCATACGTTATATCTGGTCGTGTGCAATTTATTAAGTACATTAAACTCCCAATAATCTTGAAATATTCTAATTGAGATATGCTTTCTCCCGTATTTTTTGATAGATGTAGATTTACATCTACCAGCATCTTCGCAGGACGGTCATCATCTTTGAAAAATTTACTAAGTATTTTCTCAATGTAATTGATTGAGACAAAGCATATTCTTCAGATGTTTTAGAAATTGTCATTCCTAAAATAACATCTTCCACTCCCAAATCTTTCATGTCAAACTGTTTGTTCAATATTTTCTTAGTCGATGATCATTTGATCATCATTATCTACGATGAGCATGTCATCAACATAAAGACAGACGATGGCATATTCTTTGTTTGTGCTTTTAACATAGACACACTTATCACATTCATTTGTCTTAAACCCATTTGACATCATAGTGTTGTCAAATTTCTCATGCCATTGCTTTGGTACTTGTTTTAAGCTATAAAGAGATTTGACGAGCTTCCAAACTTTGTTTTCTTGTCTAGGAATAACAAACCCTTATGGTTGTTCCATGTAAATCTCTTCATTCAATTCACCATTCAAGAATGCCGTCTTCACATCAATTTGATGTATATCCAGATTAAATAACGTAGCTATGAAAATTAGCATGCGTATTGACGTTATTCTTGTAACTGGTGAATATATGTCAAAGTAATCAAGACCTTCCTTTTGTCTGTACCCTTTGATCACAAGTCTTGCTTTGTACTTGTCAATTGATCCATCCGCCTTCATCTTTTTCTTGAATATCCATTTATATCCAAGCGGTTTACAACCGGATGGAAGATCCACCAGTTCCTATGTATGATTTTGAAGGATAGATTCAATCTCACTATTTACAGCCTTTTTTCAAAAAGGGACTTCAGCACTGGACATCGCCTCCTTATAAGTTCGAGGCTCATTTTCTAACAAATAAGTTAAAAAATCTGGACAAAAAGATTTAGATCTTCTAACCCGTTTGCTATGTCTAGGTGCTGCATCCTCTTTTTCCTAGTCTTTATCATGATCACTACTTTGAGCAGTGTCATAAGTTCTGCTTATAGAACTTGTCTCTTGTCCAGATTTACAAGAAAATACATGTTCAAAAAATACTGTATTCATTGACTCAATAATAGTATTAGCATGCACATATGAAATTTCAAATTTGTGAATCAGAAATCGATAAGCACTACTATTATTAGCATAACCGATGAATACACAGTCAACGGTTTTAGGCCCTAATTTTGACCTCTTTGGTGTAGGCACTGCTACCTTTACCAAACACCCCCACACTCTTAAGAATTTGTAGGTATCGACTATTTCACAATTCATAAGGTGCCTTATTCGTCTTCTTGTGGGGTATCTTATTAAGAATATAATTAGCTGAAATAACAGCTTTTTCCCACAAATTCTGAGGTTATTCAGAACTAATTAACATAGCATTCATCATATCCTTTAATATTTTATTCGTCCGTTCAGCAACACCATTTTGCTGTGGAGAATATGGTGCAGTGGTTTGATGAATTATGCCATACTGTGAACAGAAATCACTAAAAGGCGATTCATATTCACCACCTCTATCTCTCCTTAGAGCTTTGATCTTCTTCCCAAGTTGATTTTCAACTTCATTCTTGTAATGTATAAACATTTTCAAGACTTCGTCCATACTTTTAAGCAAATAGATGTAGCAGTATCTAGTGCTATCGTTTATAAAAGTAATAAAATACTTTTACCACCCCTTGTTTGAATTGATTTAAAATCACAAATATCACTGTGAATTAAATCCAGATGGTCTGTATTCCTTTCAACAGAGTGGAAAGTAGCCTTAGCTAATTTCGCCTCTACACAAATATAACATTTGTAATTTGGGTCAATATCAAATTTAGGCAGGCAATTATTGTTAATTAATTTATGTAGAGAGTTATAATTAGCATGTCCTAATTTATCATGCCATAAAGAGGACTCAACAATATAAGCAGAAGATGTGTTATTGTTATTCATAGTAATAGTAGGTTTTGGTACAACAACCATTACATTCAGCTTGAAAAGCCCGTCTCACTGATATCCTTTACCCACAAACATTTCACCTTTTGTGAGTACAAATTTATCAGACTCAAACACTAGCTTAAACCCATTCTTGCTCAACAGGGACCCAGAAACTAAATTCTTACGAATGTCTAGCACATGCAGCACGTTGTTGAGCGTGAGTTCCTTCCCCGAAGTCATCTTCAAAATCACATTTCCCTGACCTTCCACCTTGGAGGTAGAAGAATTCCCCATATACAACTGTTCTCCATCTACCGTCTGATAAGTGGCGAACATCCGTCTGTCTAAACAAATATGGCGAGTAGCTCCAGTGTCCACCCACCATTCTCAGCGATTCCCAACAAGATTTGTTTCAGATACAACGGCGGAAAGATTGATGTTATCCACCCCAGTAGAAAGGTTATCCAGTTCGGTCACGTTGGCTTGGGCATTCTTCTTGTGCTTGCTGCGACAGTCCTTTGCTCGATACCCGGACTTGTCACATATGTAACACTTGTCCTTGAATTTGAGTCTTTTGGAGTCCCCGCCTTTGTCACCAACATGCTTTCTCTTCTTGTTGTTGACCTTAGGCGCTTGTTCCACAACATTTGCCTTAGACTCCATCCCGGTCTTTCTCTCAAACTTGCGGCTGTCTTCCTCTATCCTCAATCGCACAATTAGCTCCTCCAATTTCATCTCCTTGCGCTTATGTTTCAAGTAATTCTTGAAATATTTCCAGCCTTGCGGTAATTTCTCAATAATAGTAGCAACCTGAAAAGATTCACTCAGAAACATGCATTCTGCATGAATATCATGCAGGATAAGTTGGAGATCCTGAATTTTTCCAACAACAGGCTTTGAATCCACCATATCATAATCCAGAAATTTACCGACAACGAATTTATTCGCACCAGCATCCTCTGTCTTATACTTGCGATCCACGGATTCCCACAGCTCCTTTGCCGTCTTGATCGAACTATGCACGTTGTACAATGTGTTGTCCAGTCTGTTGAGGATATAATTCTGGCATAGGAAGTCAGCATGTTTCCATGCACCCACAGCAGCAACCGCTTGTCGGTCAGTTTCACCTTTAGTCAACGCAAAGCATCTTTACGTAGGAATCTAGCCAGATTGAGGGTGGTAAGATTAAACAACATTTTCTGTTGCCATATTTTAAAATTAGTTCCATTGAACTTCTCTTGATTTTCTCGTGATTCACCGGAACTGTCGTAGTGACAGCCGGTATCACTAAAGGTACAACCGGGACAGGAGTAGGGGTGACAGTAGTAATTTCGACATTTTCAGATGCCATTTTTTAATTTCTGATATAACAAAAATAACATAAGAAAAAACTATTTTAGCAACCTAAAAATTAAACTTTTATTTTTCCTTTAATAACTGCAATTAAAATAAAACAGTAAATAAACCGTTTTTAATACTTGAATAATCTGTATAGAACAGATTAAGACAATATATGTGATTAATCCACAAAATGAATAATACCGAAACAATTCCAGAATTCAATTACTGTAATTAAAACTAAAATAGATTGTAATATTAAAACTGTTTTAGAAAAATAATTAAACTGTAATTAATGTAAAACTACATAGACAGATTCTGCAAGAACAGATTATTTAATAAATAAATTTTTTATACTGCAATTATAAAATAAGCAGATGATAAAATAAATTAATTAAACTGCTATCAGAGTAATTAAACAATCTGTTAAAAACTAAACATATTAGTTAAACCTATTAATCAAACAGATTAAATATATATTATTTAAAGATAACAATTTAGTCTTAAGAATGTTGGATAATATATATAAATGTAAGAAACTAATCTGTTTTATATATATATATATATATATATATATATAATTTGTTTGTTATGAAGCAAAAAAAATAGCAGTAACAGAGATTAAATAGTAATGCTGAAACTGAAAATTAAACAGTAACTATATGTAAAAAAAATTTAAAAATCAAAATTTGTAAATACTGAAATTAAAGAATCTGAAACAGTAAACGAATGATTGAGGTTCGTGTTTGACACGATCTTCTTAAGACGAAATTGCCCTCCTACGGTGCTTTGAGTTCACGGCAAACGTCTATCAGGATACAACAATTTTCAATAATCAGAAGCAGCACAACAATCTGATCATTCGGCAAACTCAGACTGTGTTCCAACTCACTCACAGAAGAACATACAAAAATGCAGGAGTGAAGAAGGACAGAACTTCGGTAATGGAGGAGGAAGAAAAGGAAAATTGATTGATTGAAACGGGTATGAAGCAGCCTTTATATAGGCAATGGAAGCATCGGTTCGAATGAACCGAACCATTACCAAACCGGTTCGGCCCTTGGCGGTTAGACGCCCAACAGACACAAACCATTCGGAACAGTCGCGTCCCGGTTCAGTTCGGTAACGAACCGGTTCGAAATTGAAGGTAACGGAATTTTAAATTTTCCTGCAAAAAATTTAAATGAATTTGCAGCAAAAAGATAAGGGTTGACCCGACCCGCAACCCGCGACCCACGGGCCGACACGACCGGCCATCGGCGGCGGCACGGCGCGCGCGCGTGTGGTTCAATGGACCTAGTTGAACTTTGTCCATAACTCCTCCCCCAACAAAAGTTGGGATGATCCAAAGGGCCAACCCTTTATCTCCAACATAGGCTATATAAACCACCATAAACTTTTATCTTTACTCGATGTGGGACAAGGCTTTTGCCTTCAAGATACCTTCATATTTTCAACTTTCAAGGCTCACTTTAGGAGTCAATTTCTCATTCACCCGTTATCGATTTTGAACGCTGTAAAAATCATGATAAACCACTCATGGAGATGAACATATTAGAATTTGAAATCATAAAAATAGATTAATCCAATTCAAAGTTATTTATCTCCAATGTTAGCTAAAATCATGTTCGCATAAGTTCAAAACTCACTATTTTTCAACATGTTGTGCCTCCTCTATTGCTACGTTACAACTGTTGTCACGCTGCCGCTGCTATAACACTACCATCGCTGCGTTACGCCATCACCACGACCTGTTTGGGTTGTGTCTCATATTTTTGTGCAGTTCAATCCAGGAAAGTCCACTCGTGCGAATTTCAAACTGCTCGAGCAATTCACGATATGACAACATATTATTGAAGCGACTAGAGATTCAGCCGTCGCTTGCATGTTTGATCTAGTTCTTTCCAAATCCCCTTCCCTTATGCCCATCTTAACCGCCTTACCCGAGATGTCCTAGCTAGAACTGAAAGTTCTCTAGGCAGTCTGCCTAATCACATACTGATTAGGGATAGGCTCGACCAATATGGAGGCTTTAGCCCAAGCTCGTCTACTCTCAGCCCATTTTGGATCTAGCTTGGCTTATTTTAGATCTGACCCACTTTAGTTGTCTAATCAAAGTATCTAATTAGAGTTTAAAATGCATCTTCTTTTGTAAATTGAATTATATTTAATATCCTGTCATTAGTTCTATTTACATGTCACGCTAAAGCAGTCACATAATAACAAAATGAAATCATTTTGCTCTGATGACTTCGAAAGAAATACTCCTACTCCTCGTCTTGTTGTTGATTGCCTTTTTCAATGGGTATAGAGAGCTAGAATAACGAAAAATTATTTAGTGGTAAGGAATTAGAGATAAACCAATGAAAAATTATTCAATGGGTAGAAAATTTTATGTTAGCATATGATATGGTGTGCACAACTTGTAGATGCGCCTCATGTGCTCCTTTAATGTAGAATCATGCAATATGCAATTACTGTTGTTCCTTCATGTATGAGCAATCTCTATAATTATCAATGTAGTGTTTGGAGTGCCTGCTATCCCCCAAGCGCAGTAGAAACTGCTGCACTGCTATATGCTGTTGTTTGACACATTTTGCGTATTAGATTTTACATTGGACTTCAAGGGGCTGTTTTGATTATTAAAAGAACACTACTTTAATTTTTTTTTTAAAACATGGGCCCATTTGGCATACCTTACTTATTTGCTTATTTGTTTATTTGCTTATTTTACTTATAAACTCGCTGATTTGATATTTTTATTTATTTTTTGTTTATTTTCGTCTTTTCTAAATTTTTTTTATATTTTGATCAAATTTTTTTATTTTTCCGACTCGTTTCAATGAAAGGAGTCTAAAAAGTATAAAAATTTGACTAAATAATAAAAAAAGTTCACTAAAGATGAAAAAGTCGACTTCGTTAACTTAGTCAAACTTAATATAAGCAAGTTAGCCATACGGGGCCATGGTATATAAATAGGGAAATTTTGTACTTTCTAATAAAAATAATGATATACAAATAAAAAAATCTCATTCAAACTTATTAATAATAAGATATATATCTCAAAGTTGAGTATTGCCTTTATATGATAATATGGATAAATGTATAAACACTAAATTTGTACATATATATATATTATAACAATTTTATAACAATTTCATTCTTTTATTTTACAGTTATATCATCAATATGCATCGCATGTGCACCCACTTTTTAGTTATTATTGCCTTGCTTGGGTAGAGGCTTAAAGATGTTGGTGGAATAATCACACCCATAGGAACACGCAAAATCATATGCAAAAATAAGATGAATAGGAATCAAACACGACACGAAAGTTTATGTGGTTCAGCAATTGGTGTATACGTTTACGGACTCAGACGTTTTACTATTTAAAAAAAAAAAAACAATGTTGCAAAAGTGTATCACACAACTCATAGGGTTTAGATTAATATATAACTCCTTTAAATTGATTGCAAAAAATAAGAGAATTAGAGTTAAAATGCGCTGATATCCGCTGCGCTCTGTTGAGACGAAATTGAGCTCTATTGGGATGGTCACTCACTACCTTATTTCATCCAAATGGATTTTTCCAGCAATTGCTTCTTCGCCATTGCTTTGTTCCACCCAAACGGCTTGAGTCCTCGTTCGAATGATTTGGTCCAAAAAGGTTTTTCTTCACATCTTTAACAACTTCCCACTTGATGTAAAACCACGTTAAATCTTTTGATACCCAAAATCTCTATATTCTCATACTGAATAAGCGAATTCATGTGAGTCCTTCCTCGTCTTCTTATCTTGAAGATCGAGCAAAGGTAAACAATTCTTTAGCTTCTCTACTATATATCACCACCTTGGTGGACATATTTGGAGTATTCTCACATATGTAAATTTTCTCTAGATTAAGTTGTTCCTCTTCCAACTTAGACCGGGTAACATGATACTTGATTTATTTTGTTATGTTTGGTCCTTGAATTGAACACCGAGTTCTTTAAATGATATATAGCACTTTGAATCTCATTATACATCTGACATGCATATCTTGTTCTTTTTTTAACTCCTTTAACAAACTTTTAAGTCATATCAACTCTTTACGCGCCTTAACGAAGAGAAAGCATTGTGATTTAACAGTTAATTTTACGTAACTTTAACAAAAAATCCTAAAACTTGATTTTAAATCAAAGCCAAACAAGACCTAAGCTGTCTAGATAGTATATAACGCCTAAGCTATTTAGATATTAACCCCTCATCTTGTTTATAAAAGGCCAATAAGAGAAATTATGAACATAATCTAGTATTGGAAGATCATGGAAGGTAAAAAAAGGAAATCATGTTGTTCTGAGCTTTTATTGTTGAGAAAAGAAAAAAAGTGAGCATTGAGGAATTAATGAGTGAACTTTTAATTTCTATTTTCTTCAATTATTTATTATTTTTCCTTTTAATATTAATCCAAACAATTGTCTCTTCCACCCTTATTTTATAAGAGTTTTCAGCGAAAGATCAAAAAAAATAAATTTTAACACGTAAAGTCCATCATTTTTTTTAACACGCGAGATTTAATTGTACGATTTCTTTCAAAAATATCCTCCAAACAGATAAATTTATATGTGCCTACAGATAAATTTATCTGTGTCTTCCAAAACATGTGTAAAACATACAGATAAATTTATCTGTGCATGTGTAAGACACACAGATAAATTTATATACAGATGAATTTATATGTGCATGTGTAAAGCACACAAATAAATTTATCTGTGCCTTCCAAAACATGTGTAAGGCACACAGATAAATTTATCTGTGCCTTCCAAAACATGTGTGCTTATGCAAGGGCCTTTCAAAACATGTGCATGTGTAAAGCACACAAATAAATTTATCTGTGTCTTCCAAAACATGTGTAAGGCACACAGATAAATTTATCTGTGCCTTTCAAAACATGTGTGCTTATGCAAGGCACACAGATAAATTTATCTGTGCATGTGTAAAGCACACAAATAAATTTATATGTGTCTTCCAAAACATGTGTAAGGCACACAGATAAATTTATTTGTGCCTTTCAAAACATGTGTGCTTATGCAATGCATACAGATAAATTTATCTGTTCTAAGGTATTTTTGTTTTAAAATGACCTTACGCGTTAAAACTTTTATGCGGATGAATCTTGCACGTTAAAATTTTTTATGCTGAATGAAAAATAATAAACACCCTATAAATTGGACTGTTCAGTAATTTTTCATATAAGTATTTTATATGTGCATGCTCACAAACCAAACAAATTATAAAAAGACGTACTTCTTGTTCTAAACAACAACTCTTACACTTGCTTACAACTTTTCGGTTACGTTCACTCGGTCAAGCTTACTTGTCATTTACCTATTTAAGGCTCTGGCCATTTCACAACAATTTAAGTGAACAGATAGGAGCGAACCAGTAGGGCTTCCCATCTATGGAGAAACATATTTGTAAGATTTGCTCAAAAAGATTCTCTAATGGCAAAGCCGTCGGCGGTCACATGAGAACTCACTTAGCTTTTCTTCCAGTTCCTCCAAAACCCGAAGGGCCACAAGAATTTGTAGACTTAATCAAGGAAGATTCGTCGGTGCCTCTGCGTTTAAGAAAAGAAAAAGATGACGAAGAAGAAAAAAAGAACAATGGATCGTCAAGAAAGGTAACTGGGAAACGACCGAGACAATGCAAATCAATTGACGCGATACTTAATTTAGCGGCAAAGCCAAATATAACAGGTTTGGTCTCTATTACTTCACCTATTGAAGATGTTGCTCTTTCTATTATGATGCTCTCCAATGGTAAATGGAAGGACGATGAAGCAAAAAAAGAAAAGGGAAAGCGAAAGGTGAGTGAAAACAACACAACAATTAAGAACGGAAGCAAAGAGAGGAATAATGACAACGACGACAACAACGATGATGATGGTGATGATGACGATAGCAACGACAATAATGACGATAATGACTACACAATATATCCTACTAGGACTCGGACTCGAGCCCAAACTCAAACAGTAGCACACACTAAAGCACAAGAAGCCAACCAAAGTGATACATGCAGTCAGGCACGTCCATCTTACCGAAGGCTTGAAAACCATAGAGCGAGGCACACAGAGACTGAAACCCAACTCTATGCATGTGAATCTTGCTCTAAGGTTTTTAATTCAAAACAAGCTTTAGGTGGGCATAAGAAAATTCATTCTTCTAGTATATCAAAATTTGCAAAATTGAAGTGTAATTTGATAGATCTTAATCTGCCACCTCCGGAAGAAGATGATGAATTTAACTAGGTCAAGTGTTTTTACAACCTCGATCGCATAAAAGTCGCTCATCAATTAAAACAATTGAAAGTGAAAGTTATGTAATGTAAGAGCTTAACAATCTTCACAAAAGAGGAGAGTTTTCTTACTTTTAGAGATTTGAATAATCTCATGTTTACTTAGTTTTGTGACATTTTATGAATTTAAATGTTATTTATTTTGGCTGTCTTTATTATGGGAATACTATATTCTGTGTTTTATTATCCTTCTTGCTTTGGTTTCTTTATTTTTTTCCCTTTAACTTCTAATGCTATTGTTTTAAATTTTTCTACAATCTTATATGAGGTAGCTTCATTGCTCTAGCTAAATGAAACAAAACTTTGTTATTTTATCCAACACTCAGCCTGCCTTAGTAGAAAATATTTCTTGATATTTAGCATAACAAAATGAAAGTCAGCAAAACAAAAAAACGAAAATGCTATTTCTCCCGAAATAATCTAGCGAAATTATTTGACCGGAAGGAATAATGCGCATGTGTTTCTAGTTCAAATATTCCTAGGCTTAGATTATGGCCAAAAAAAATTTATATATTGTGTTCTTTTTAATATATTTTTATAATAAAATCGTTTATTTTGAAATATTTATTTAATTTTATTATTAACATAGAAAATCAAGTTAATTGAATATTTTTAACTATATGATTTGATTATATTGGTTTATTTCTGTTTTTTATAAAATTATATTATTATTTATTTGTATTTCAAGTAAGAAGTCCTTTGTAATTGACGAGGCAATTGGAAAATAAGATGTTATTATTAGTAAAAAAATACTGAGAACATTTTTAGTGTCAAAAACAGTAAGAACATTCTCATTGGTGTGTGTGTGTGTATATATATATTGATGTCTCTATAGAGAGAGAAAAAATATAAGAATGAAAGCTCGAAGCCGTGACTGTTTTTTTTGAGAAAGTTTTTCAATGAGAAGCTATCGGTGGCGGCGTGGAGATCGGAGAATGAGAACTCTCGTATCTTGAAGGGTTTGTGATGAGTGTTCCTGTGGATTTCTTTGATTAATTCCCAATTTTGAGGATGTCAAATGGCGATCAAACACTATGTACCGCAAGATAGATAGCCCATAAATTAAAAAAAAGAGTATATATATGTTGCTATTTTGTATATAAATTCAGAGAAAGATCGAAATGACACGGAGAAAGGTATTTAGAGAAGAAGATGAGAGATAAATGTACGAAAAGAGAAGAAAAGATGGTGGTGATGAAGGATATAAGTTTTGGTCAAATCTTTTGATAGTTTTCTTCCGTAAAGGTAGCACCGCTAAAAAAAAGAGTTCTTAAAAAGTAAAACTCTTTCCTTTCGTTAAATGTAGAGAATATTTTATAAAAATAACAATATGCATATCAATCTCACAAGTGGCACAACTACTGCCACCTCCACCCTCCATCGTTGTTAGTACTGCAAGCACTCCAACAACAACCACTATCTTTTTATCATTGGCGCCCCAACTACACCACCGTCACATACACCATCACCATCAATATCACTATTATGGTCATAGATGTTTTGGCTTTTGAGAGAATTTTAAAATTTTTTATAAGTTGTGGCATACTATTACCAAAACACAACATTACAATGTCACAACAACACTATTACCGCATGCAATCACCACTTTATGGTGGCATTTTATGTGAAGCCAAAGTTTGCAAAAATTAATTTTATTGTCATAAAAAATAGATCTTTACATTCCTTTTTTGTATTGTCTACATAGCTATTTATCATTGCAGTTGGCATTGGAAAAGGATAACTCATAATGCCGCATATTAATTAATGGTGTAGTATGGAAAGGAAAATGTAGTATGTTAAAAATTATTTGGTACTGTTGGAGTACCACGTGACATTCTTACCTGGTATTCCAGGTAATTAGAAATGTATATTATGCACATTAAGTGAATTTATCTTTGTTTTTTTACCTATCCAACAAAGATGAATTAATATTGACTTTGTGAAGCATTTTTCGTTACATAATTGAATAGGAATACCACGTAAATAATATAACATGGTGCTACGAGAGTACCGAATAATTACTCGTGTAAAGGAAAATTGCTTGGTGTTGCTCAATTTTTCCAATATATTTTCCTACATTATTACCTTAGAAATATGCTCACTATATAAAACTTCTTAAAGCCAAAATAATTAATCAATTCTCAATATTGATCACACCGTATGATCTGAATTCAAATTGCCTAGATCTTCACTTTTTGTGTGCCCTCGTGTTTGGTTTTTTGCCTTAACATTTGTTCTTTAAAGTAAGAACTATTCACTTATTTATATTGGTTTTATATGTAAATATTTCACTTGGTGTGAACTTAGATGATTCACAATTTTGTAACCGCTTTGTCATTACAGTAATATTTTTAAATTTTAAATTTTATTTTTTTGACATCCAATCACCAAAAAAATTCTTTCACACTCTTAAATAACTAACAAGAGAAGGTATAACTCACTTTTTTCCTTCCAACTTCAGTCCTTTCACTTATAATTAACACTTTTCTTCACTCTCTATACCTTAAATTCAAACGAAGTCTTAGTTTCACGGGAATAGAGGATAAAAAGAAGAGGAACTGAGCTTCTGTTTGGGATGACTTATTTGCTTATATATATATTTTTTTAGTAAATATATATATATTTTTTCTTTTCACATAACTATTATATTTTTTAAATTTATCTCATTGAAACAAGTCAAAAAAATAAAAAATTGGCCAACTTTTAAAAAAAGTTAGAAATGATGTAAATATGCCAAAATAAGTGGACTTTTATTTTGTTTATTTTTGTCTTTATTCTTTAGCAAATTTTTTTCTATAATCTTTTGATAATTTCTCTTTTACTTTGTTGGTTCTTCTCATTGAAACGATTTTGAACAATAAAAATATTTAGTTAAAAACTAAAAAAATTAAGAAAGCCAACAGTAAATAAAAAGCATCATTCATTCACAGCGATACTTAGGATAAGCCGATATGGAGATGAAATTTTACTTATTCAACATATTTTTATGGTTAAATCAGTTCATGTGTAGTTCATGTGTAGAGATTGTTGAGTTTGTTATCTATATAAAAAATAAAGTTAATCGGAAATATGTAGCTATATGATCAAATAACATTTGTTTAACTTTTTAAAAATAAAAATATACTTGTTTATTTATTGGCAGACAAATGTTATCACATAGTAACATATATATATATATATCCAATTAATTTTATTTTTTTATATGAATAAAAAATTCAACAATCTCTAGAACTGATTTGATCATAGAAATACATTCGAGAATTAAATTATTTGAATTGCACAGTACGATATTGTGCATTATTACCGTAACCACCCCATTTTCTGAAATTTTGGAATACAATTTTCTGTATGGTTTTTATTTGGATTATATATATATGTTTGTTTTGATTTGGTGGATATTAGGGTAAATCATACCCCAAATATTAAAGAAATTTGAATTTGGGTTTTCGATCTCATTTCCATATTCATAAAGTTCAGGATTGTCTATATGTACATTTCTCTTTTAATTTAGTTTATTTTATTAGCTCGTTCAAATAATATTGATACACCTATCGTTGTATTTTGATAATTTAGGAAAGGTGAATAGGGATGGGATGTTTTGGTAGAAATTAAATTTGAAAATTTCAAACTCGAAACCATAAGAATGACAATAGAGTAGGGGGGACGGATATGTGATGGACCGTTCTCATTTTGTATTTTATCAGGAAGGGAGTAAGGTAAGAAAAATAAAATAAAGTGGCAAAAGCGGGAGAAGAGCGGAGCAATTTGTCAACTTTGAGGGAAAATAATATTAGTAAAAATGAGAAAATATATGTATAAGTGAAATAATATTTAATAAATAATAATTATTAAAAAGATCAAAAAATTGATGAATATTTTAATTTATTGACCGTTTACTGTTTTTAATCTAGCATAAGTTTTTTTAACCAGTAATATCCATACTTATAAAAAATTTAATGCGCAAAGTTTTTTTGGGACAAAAATACCCTAGAACAAATAAATTTATCTGTACCTTTTTAAAATATGTATAAAAAATACAGATAAATTTTTCTAACTTTTATTAAAAGCATATGTAAAGAATACAGATAAATTTATTTGTCTTATTGAAAGTATGTATAAACAACACAGATAAATTTATTAATCTTATTGAAAGCTATAAAGAACACAGATAAATTTATTAATCTTATTGAAAGCTATAAAGAACACAGATAAATTTAATTATATGTGCTTTTTCAAAACATGTATAAAGAATACTGATAAATTTATCTGTTTGCATTATCTGTGTTGATATTCAAACAGATAAATTTATCTGTTATGCATAAATAAACAGACAGATAAATTTATCTGTTTGCATATTAAATAAATAAATATAAAACAGATAAATTTATCTGTTTGTTATGCAAAATAGATAAATTTATCTATTTGTAAGGTATTTTCGAGAAAAATTACGCAATTAGATCTTGGGTGTTAAAATTCTTATTGATGGATATTACGTGTTAAAACTTTTTTTTTAGACCTTTAGTTGAAATCTCCTAAAAGTTTAAAGTTAAAAATTAAAAGTAAAAAGTGTAAGATAAGAATAATATTTTTGTGTTGTATTCTTAGTTTTAATAAAATAATTATGTTGTAACATTTATATATAAAGAAAGTATATTTACTAATTATATTCAGAAACACAACAAAAAAATATCGGAGCAAGAAGAGCAAATTCCACCCCTACTTCTAGTTTTTATTGAACACGAAGAACCTGTAAAAAATAGACCTAAAAATGCAAAATAGGAACGGGAGCAAAAAAAAAATTACCATCCAAATTAATTTATAGAAGAGGGTGTTTGTTTAGCTTAAATTTTAGCTTTAACTTATAATTCAAAAAAAAGTTAAGATATCTAAACAGGGGTGTTTATACTTTTTACTTATAACTTTTAATTTTAAATTTACCAATATAATTCAAATACAACACTTATTGCAAATAATAAACTACATTGAAACAACATATATAGATTTCATGCTCGATAATTTCCCCTCATTCGATTCGGGTGGGGGATGTCGATCGATCGGGAGCTGTTTAGAAAGAAAAAATAACATAATTAAGAGGTTACGGAACAAAAAGACACCAAAATTTAAAAGGCTTAATTGGTGTGAGGATTAAGAAGGAATTAGTTGTGAATAGAGAACATAAAGGACCATTATTTTTTTTTTCATTGGCATAAATAACCCTGCATTTATATCGCACGACTCAAACTAATAGTTTAATTTATGTCATACTATTCTTGTAATTGTTAATACTAAAGCCCTCCAACATTATGAGCATGTTCGTATTCAAGGATGAGGAGGAACCGAATTGGATTAAAAAGCATGAGGAACCACTATTTTAGTTTTTGTCTTTCGGAAGGATTATTAATCCCTTATTTATAGTATTAATAATACTAGCTTTCATTAGTATTATTAGTACCAGATTTCAAATTATTATTATTTATTATTTAACGGTAAAAAATAATTCTAAATTTCTTTTTCTATTTTTTATCCTTCCTTAACCAAATATGAACTTTTTCTCACTATACACCTAATCTATTATATAATCCTCTAGTATTTAAAAAAAAAAAAAAACACTTGAGACCCACATTATTACTTATTTATTCTATCTTAATCCAATTCTAACCTGATAACAAATGAGCCCTATTTGTATAAGATTTTGGATTATCTTCCATTCTTATTCAACGGGTAACAATAATTCTTTAACTCTTATCCTATTGTTTATTTCATACTAATAAAACATAAACAAAATTTTTTACTATAGACATAGGACTATTTATGAACCCCTTGTATAAAAAAAAAATATGTGAGATCCCTAAATCACTTATCTATTCTATTCTATTCAATCTAATTTAAAATAACAAAGAAGCCCAAAAAAGTGTATCAATCCTAAAAAAAACTACTTATTCTATTTGTAGATTTCTGATATCATCTCTGGGTGGCTTATGCAATGAAGGAAAAATTTTCCCAACAAATTTTGGTCGGTCATTCTGTATGCAACCATCTGGTCCCAATGGCTACCACGAAACGAGATGGTTTTTAATCAGAAGGCATTGGTTTGGGAGGACATATAAAGAATTGGTTAAATTCAGAGATGGGATGTGGGTGACAGCCACCTTGAAGGGTGTCTCCTTTTTCCTGGATGACTTCCTGTATAGGATTCATGCGGTTAAGAGCCTCAAGTTCTCCGAGTTGTGGCTTCGCTGCTAATCCCTTTGGAAAATTTTATGTACTCAGAAAAAGTATCTAGAATTTTATTTTAAAAATAATTTGTAGAGAATAAATTTATATTTAATAAGATATGAAACACATTCTAAGTGAATCTTAACTATTCATTTTAAATTCTGAATATTTTTTTGGGTTCATAACATTACTAAATCCCTCTTTAGCACTGTTTTCTTTTTGTTTTGTTGGGGTGTAAGCCTTAGGTGTCTTTGTTAGCCTGCATGTAGTTTTTGGTTTAGCTTTTGCTTGTCAGAAGCCTTTCATGTTTTGTTGGCCCTTTGGCTTCTTACAATAAATCTTTTATTTTGTTGATCCAAAAAAAAAAAAAACACGCGGCGGGAGGAATTGTCACTTGCTAGTAATCAAATGTAAATTAAATATTTTTATTTATTGAATATATTACGTAAATATCACATGAGAGTTGCTAATAATTTTTCTTTCATATTCTATATTTTTGTATGTCAATATGGGATAAAGGATTTACCGTTCCTACTACTCCAGCTTTTTATACCACGATGACAAATAAAAGTTACCACAATTCATAAACAATCCTTACAAATAATTTCCTTCCAATAGCTTATTTTGTTTATCAATAAACGCTATTAAATATACACCACAAGAATATACGATGGTGTTTGGTATTGCTGAAACTAGCGGCTTACAAATTATAATTTGTAATAAAAATTATAAGTATTTCGTAAAAATTATAATTTGTAATTGAAATTAAAAAAATATAATTATAATTTATAGCAAAAATTATGAATATTTAGAATAAATTATAACTTATAGTTAAAATTAGTAGCAGAAAACTAAAGATTATAACAAAAAACTTTGCCAAACTCCTTCTATATCAATTTTGAGCCCATTTCTTTTTCTTTTATCAGCTAGCAAAAGAATTTTTTTATGGAAAACAACACAAGTAGTAAAGATTACACATCAATATGACTTAGAAAGAAGATTTAGTCCTAACCACTCTTTGTCTTCTCTTATTTATTAAGTAATTTTGTCCTTTTTCTTCTATCTTTTCTTTTATGCTTTCTTCATTTAACAGAAAAAAAAAGGAAAAGAAAAGAAAAAAATTACTATTTTATTTTTTACGTGTATTTTTAATTGATGAAAAAAATATGAGCACACAAAAATATTTTTCTAGCGGCAAATATTTTTTCATAAAATACATCATATAAAAGTATAAGACTATGCATCGCAGAAAAGCTAAAAACTAATTTTCCATTAACTTTATTGCTAACTAAATAGGTAACGGAAACTAATTACTTTATGTTTTCCTTTCTCTTTCTTTTTCTTTATTTCATTTTCTCGTAAATTACTTTCTCGTTTTATTTTTTTGGAAAACTGAGTAGAGCATTATTTTCAATTTTTAATCTCGGTAATCTCCTCTCTCTCTCTCTCTCTCTCTCTTTCTCTCTGTAATTGAGCGACTATCATCTACTAGTGATTAATCCATTTTGATCCGAGAAATTTTTGTTTTTTAGTGACGAATCTTAGTGTCTATGATGCAGAAGTGAAAACGTTACTCCACTATTATCTTTTTAGAAATAGTGTTAGAACTATTTGCAGGCCATAATGTGACATCATTTATCGTGTTTTATCATGCTAAACGACATCTCCAGTCAAGAAATGTTAACCTTGTAAAGCTTGCAGATGTGGAGGCAATGATTCTTTTAAAAAAAAGTTATGAAATAGTAGCATATGAAGTAATTTTTTTTTCTTCATCTTTTTATTTTGTCTAATGTTGTGTTCTCATTTCGAAAGAGTTTGTGATTCTGTTGCCTAGAAATTTGATGTTGTTTCTTTATAATGATTGTTTATCCTTCTTTTGTAAGGATTTTTTGCTCTTTTTTGGAGCTATTTTATTTATGTCGATGTATTCTTTTGTTTGATTTATTGTCGGTCAAAAATATATTTAAACTTAATACCTCTTTCCCTATTTAAAAAAAAAAAAGGCCACAACAAGAAAAAAAAAACCAAGAGATAAACTGCAAATGAAAAAAAAATGTTGGTGAGATACCAACAAAAATATTATGTGCACCTTGTCAAAATTTTAACCCCTGCATTATTGTACAAGAAATCAGCAACGGAGTCATTTAAGGATGTGTTACCAAAAAGTTTGTCCTAATTCTGATCAAATCAACAACTTCCTCCCATTTGAGATTTAAAAAGTTTGGCATTTTAACAGTTTATTTTTTATTTTTTTAAAGGAGAGAACAAGTTAAATTGTTTGAAATGTAAAGCTTCAGTAGTTGCTAGATTATTTTGAATAGTTTTTTACTATTCTTGTTTTTTGTTCAAATATTTAATATTTCCTCACATTTTTTTAAACTATAGTATTTAGAATAACTTTTTTAATATCCTTTTAAAAATAGAATTGACTTTTTATTGAGAGCATTATTGCAATCCTATTCAATAAAAATGTTAAATTGTTTGGGAAGTGAATAAACTTTTTTTCTTAAAAGAGAAAAAAAAATTAGTGGGTGATTAGTAAAATTAACCCCGGATAAAGTGAGAATCTCCCCTCCTATCACTTACTTATTTTCTTTCATGTGAATAACCTAAGATTATATATTTATGAAATTTATTCATAATTTTACTCAGAATTAAAAATAAATAATTTTATAGGTAGTCAATATGTCTATGCACTCGTGTATGGATGTGAGTACCACCACTCTGAGCGAGTCAAATTTCATAAAATAAAATTTTATTAAAGAAATCGTATATATATAAAAAAACAATTATAAAAATATTGCCAAAAATATTCCAACAATTAATATGTGGAGGGAGAATGGGCTAAAAAAGAAATCCGGATAATCGGGCTTTGACTCGATAGACCGAAATCTTGACTAAAGGGCCAAAAAGCACCCGCATGGAGAGTTGGGAGCCCGGCCCATGTGAGAGGAAGTATGGCCCGAGCTAGCGCAACTAATGCTCGGGTATGGATGACGCATTGAATGTAGTGTAAGCTAGGGAGGTACAATATTTAATACGCTATGATTTGATAGGGCAGACATTGAATCTGTTTAGACCTGATGTTCCTCACTCACCAAGGCTTATGGGGTCTCGGGTAAGCATTTATTACAAGGGTCTCGGCCCAAAAGACAAGTCGAGGTACGATTATTTTTGATGATGTGACAGCAAATGATCTGCCGCTGCCGCTAATGGAGTGGCGAGGGTGGCCAGAGTGTTACAGGTGGGCGTGTCAGACGAATTAATCATGAGAAATGAAGAGAGAGAACGCGGGTACTCTTCACTATAAAAGGTAGAAGAACAACCGGTAAAAGGGTTTGTCAATTCATCTATCTTATGAATTTTTAATATGTTTTTGCATGATTTATAATTTCGTTATCGGAGGGGGTTCTGGCAACCCGTTGCCAGTTAGCTTATGTTTGTAGGAGCTAATCTGTTAGCAGAATCGACCGGGCTGGATCTAACTCATAAAGTAAATTCAATATATAGGTCGACCCGATACAATATGTATATGAAATTCAATTATTTATACGAGTAGATTCCATAAATACATATAGATTATTATAATTATTTTTTATCTTTTTAATTTAGGTAGTTCGTTTTTATATTCACAGTAATATTAAATTCAATCGTGGGAGGCCTTAAAGAGAGGGAGGAGGGGTATATTTGGTGGCTTTTAAATTACTAAAAACTAAACGTGGCCTCAACTTAAGCATGGTAGGTAAACTATTGTCTCAATTTCTCAAATAAATGGGGAATTTTTATTTTTAATTTACAATATTTATCATGGTCTTACATTGATAATCTGAACCATTTATGTTATATAACTTATCAAGAATATCGACAATTCAAAAAATCAAGTTAATTAAACATGAATTATTATATACTCACAATACATTATTTTTGTAGAAAAAAATGACGAGTGTGATTTAGAGAGTGGACTTTTTTAGAATTAGATAAAAATTGAGAAATTTTTTTATTTTTTTTAAAGAAAATGGCCAGAAGAAAATCACACACACATATACATATATATATATATATATGCTATAATAACCAAATTACTATACCAAATTAACCTCCGAACTGATATGATACAAACAATTACAAGTATTAAATTTAATCAGAGTCGATGGGACCTGTTGAAAATTATTTAAATTTTCAAAATTTTAAATATTCAAAGTAATAATTGTATCTTTTCGTAATAACTTTTAAATGGAAGGTTATTTTTAAAAGAATTTTAGCTAAAAGTTTAAAAAAAATAAGTTTTAAAACACAAGATCTATCAACAAAAATTTTAACGCAATGTCTAATTGCGTGATTTCTTTCGAAAATACCCTGCAAATATATAAATTTATTTATTTAATATTCATCTATTTAATATGCAAACAGATAAATTTAACTGTTTGCATATTTATGTTTAACAAATAATACAAACAGATAAATCTATCTGTATACTTATTTATGTCTAACAGAAGAATTTATCTATATACTTATTTATGTCTAACAGAAAATTTTATATGTTTACGTATTAACACAGATAATGCAAACATATAAATTTATCTGTGTTCTTTATACATATTTTAAAAAGGCACAAATAAATTTATTTGTGTTCTTCATACGTGCTTTCAATAAGTCAGATAAATTTATCTGTATTCTTTGCATGTACTTTCAATAAAAATTAGCTAAATTTAGGAGTGTTCAAAAAACCGTTGAAACCATTAAACCGATCCAAACCGTATGGTTTAGTTCGGTTTTTTTTTTTTACGAAAAATTTGGTTCTGGTTCCAAATAATTAGGAACCGTTCTTTATGGTTCGGTTCCCGGATTAAGTTTAAAAAAATCGTATGAAATCGAACCAATTCGTTACTTATTAATAATATTTATATTATATATTATATATAAATAAAAAATTTAAAAATATTATTTATTTTATTTTACTTTTTTTATTTTTTTCTCATACTATTGTAATATTATATAATTCATAAACTATTGATAATAGATGAAAAAACAATAAAATAAAATTTATAATTTATAAAAACAGAAATATTTCTTTGTAAGAATATAAAACAAGCGATAAAAAAATATAAAATAAAATAAAATAATATAAATAAAAGATAAAGATTTAATAGAAAAAATAAAATAAATAAATATATAAAATTTTAAAATATAAAATAGGCAACAAATATTTACTTATAGAACCGCGGTTCTAAACCGAAATCAAACCGTTATTTATCGGTTCGGTTTGGTTCGATTTTGTGATACATACGATTCGATTTCGGTTCTTAAATTTCTTGAACCGTTCAAAATGGTTTGGCTCTAGTTTAATTCAAAACCGAACCAAATCGAACCGTGTACACCCATAACTAAATTTATCTGTATTCTTTATACATATTTTGAAAAGACAAAAATAAATTTATCTATTTTATAATATTTTTTCCCGTTAAAATTTTTATCAAAATAGATCTTGCACGTTAAAATTTTTTATGCTGAATAAAAAATAGTACACTACATATAAATTAAACTATTTATCAATTTATTATATTTTTAAAGAGGGTGCCTTTTATGAAAAATAGCTTGGAGTTCTAAATTCAATTGGCCAATTGAATTCTTGATTTATTATCATTCATTTGGTATGTATAACCCTTATAAGAGAATGGATATATATAGATCTTATTTGTTATTCTGAGAATAGAAGAGAAAATAAAAACTGAAAAAGTGATACTGAAATAGAGATAGGAGAGACAAATTCAGAGATTTCAAAGTTGTGAGAGTGATAGAAAGAAAGAGAGACGAGATATGTTCGAGTAGCCAATTCTTGAAGGTGTTCCAACGTTCGGGTAAACCATTTTATCCTAGGAGAGTGACGTCGGTGGAAAAACCTACAATACACTCGGTAGACGATGAATCATTCTTAAGAAAACTACGTTTGCAGGATTCGATTTGCATATTATGTTCATGTTATTTCTGCAATTTCATTTTTTATAAATTCTGTTTATTGTAATATTTGAAAGTTAATAAAAAT
>JAOTRH010001019.1:0-20988 GCA_034768845.1 Heliamphora exappendiculata
GTGGGGGTGGTGTAGGTGATGTTCCATGATAGTTGGAGTTGGAGTGCAATCTCTATATGATTTAAACCATAAGTTAGGTTATCTTTTTTTTTTTCCCTCTCATTATTTGGATAATGAATTTTAAAACCGCAGAATTGATTGAACATGTTTATCTGCTGAAACAGGAGACTGTAGGACCATCCATTGAAGAAAATGAACTAAATAGAAGACAGAGTACGCGGAAAGATGAAATTTTACTTTCTGATCTGTTAAATTTCGAAATAGCATGGCCTGCAGAGACTGAGAAAACCGAGCATAGTTTTACAAACAATGCATCAATAGAGGGCAGTTCTTTGAACTTGGCTGGAGTTGACCTGGATAACTTCTTTGCTGAATCAAATAGGGATCTTGTTTCTCATTCATTGGAAGTACAACCATCAACTAACCAGCACAGTGAGAATGTGGAAATTAATGCATTTGGAAGCCAAGAAAATCTTAGCTTATTTCAGAATGTTCAGCATTCTGCAACAACATTGAGCTCTTCTGAAGGAAAGGATAATGATGGTTTCTCTGGTTGGGAAGCGGATTTTCAGTCTGCTGATTCAGGAAATCATCACGGGGCTTCAGGATCATTTGATCCATTTGTAGGTTCTACAGTTGATCTTTCAGCCCACATGGATTCAGTCTTTGGACCTGGAAAAGACATAGAAAATGAAAAAACAAAGGATGCTTCAACGCCTTTGGCTTCTGCAACTAATGATTGGAGTCAAGAGGACCTGTGTAATAATTCAACATTCTTGGCACCTCACCAGGCTGAGCAGGTTGATGTAACCATCAAAAGTAAGGATGTAGCGGCCGATAGTTTGTACACTCCTACAAGTACCGATTGGCTTCCAGATGATCAATGGCAAACCAACAGCACGGTTGCACCTGATAATAAGACAATAAGTAAAGATGATGATTCATTTGATGTATGGAATGATTTTACAAGCTCCACTAGGGAGCAAGATCCTTCTAAGGATTATTCGACACAAAGTAGTTCTCAGATTGCTGCTGTTGATGAACAACGATCGGATATAATTTTTTCCAGCTCAACCAATAACTTGCAGGAAATGGATTTTGGTAGTCTTTCACAACCGGATCTCTTTTCTGGATCACGTAATATAAATGGTTCTGTAGAAGTGAATAATATGCAGTCAGAAGTCCTTGCGCCAGACAGGTTTGTTCTCTTAGCATGCCTGTTTTCTCATTTATCCATGGATGCTGTTGCATAGTTCAGAATTTTCTGACTTATGAAATTGCTCAAAACAGTCTTTCATAAATCTCATTTTATACAGATTATCATTACCCTAAAGAGTAAATTAAATTACAGTACTAAACATTAGGATGTTCTTACACCATGATCATTAGGATGTCCTAGTGCTATTATTGATGATTATAGTTGGTACTTGGGAACCAAACGGAAACCATTCTTATCTGCCAAATATCCCAATGCTGCTTTTGGGTATTGAAATAGCCATTTCAATAATTTTATAACTCGTTAGTTATTGTGATTTGAGCTCTTAGTCAGTCATAGATTAGGTTGTAATCTGTACTCGAATAATCGAATGCTTGTGATAGTATTTTTGTATTCATATCCGCTCATCATTGAGTGTTGGATGCTTGTGGAACATGATAGTTTTATTTACTTTAGGGAGAAGGTTGATTCTGTCTTATTTACTTAATCTTTATTTATTTAATTTGATTTCAACTTGGGGTACTAGTTATCTTTGTTGTTTCTTGTTACCATGCAATAATCTTTTAATCTCTCATGGTAGTTTTGCCAAGTTCATTTGGACAACTCGAGTAGCAATCTATCAGTTTGGTATTTTGGTATATGATTTTTCATTTTCTTGGTGTGGCTTAATATTTTTCAAATTTCTCTAAGCTAGTTGGGTTTGAACTGTGAGGCTTTGCTCTTAGTGAATCCCAACATACCCCTGAATATTTTCTGCAAGAGTTGATACGAAGGCCTGTATCTCGTGTTTGCAGCCAGCGGTAATATTATCCCTTTTTTTTTTGGATAAGTAAAAGAATTTTATAAGAACCAGCATTAACATTATCTTGACGTGTCTAGATCTTCATAGATTCTAGTGTAGGAATGTGAATAATGATGAAAATATGTGGATGCGGTGAGCTTGCAAAATGGCCAGTTGTATTGGCATTTGAGTTGTTCTGGAACTTTTCTGGGTTAAGATTTGAAATCAATGAGAGTCCTTGTTAATCTCTGTGTTTGACGTTAGCTATATGTTACATGAACTCAGGTACAAGTGTATGTATTTAAGTGTCGGATTTATCTAATTCTCATATCACGGATACTGGGACATGTCAAAATATTCATATTCTTTAATATGTTTCTTTTATGTTTTTAGTGTAAATAGTGTTTATAAAGTTATATAGAGCATTGCATACATAATATGAGAGTTTATGCATAGTTCTATAATAATATCAAATTACATAATATGTTGAACACATATCTCATAGTCTTATCTAAGTGTCGAGTATCCGATAAAGGTATTTCATGCATTTAGAAGAGTCCATGTAATATATGAGGTTGGTATAAACTTGAGAGGCCGCCGTAAATATTTTTCTTGCAATCTTACTATTTATTTCATGCTTTATGCATAAATCGATGCTAATTTTTGGTGAATTTATTTTGGAATATAATTGGTGATGAATTTGAAGATTCACAGTTCGATTTATAATTTGATTTGCAATTTACTGATCACGTGTTTTTCAAACTGGTGGATTCAACAAATTTTGAATCCCATGCATATTGTGAAAATAATTAATATTTGTACATAATTTGTTGTTTATTTAGTGATTGGATAAAATCCAATCAGACTTAGCTAGTTAAATATTTTTTCTTTTAAGAGAAATAATGTCAGAATAAGGCCCTGTTTAGGATCAATAAAAAGCTAGCATTTTCTAAAAAACCCAGCTTTTAAGTTGGTTTGTTTGGTTGGGATACTACTTTTGCACGGCTTTTAAGGTAACTCAAAAAAAGTCAAATGTTTTTCCTCTATTTTTCTTCTAACATCTATTTTTTTAAATTATCCCAAATACTTTCACTTTTTTTTTATTTTTTATTTTTAAAAAGTTAAATCTCTTAAAAACTTAGCTTAAAAGCTATCCCAAACAAGCTCTAAATCTGCAAATAATGTTTTAGACTACAATAACTTGTACCCATGATTAATAATTGTTATTTCAGTGAAATAAGCCAAACTAAACCAAACTAAGCTATTGCCCCAATCAATTAGGTCGATTACATGACTCATTTTACACCATTATGTTTCTGTTAAGGGCTATATCTTCAATTAATTTCAATAAGTCTATATCTTTTCTTATTACGACATTCTATTTTAATTTAGGTCAACCTCACTTCTTAGTGTTTCTATTGCCCATAGTTATCAAAATCTTACGATTGACGATCCAGTTTACAATTCGATTTACAATTCAGTTCACGATTCAATTCACGATATTTTGTAATAGAATCATGATTAATCTTATGATTCACGGTTCAATTCGCTGTTTACGTTTCATGTAATTCTTAAAATTATCATATTCAGCCAATCTATAATTCCTACTTACGACTTTTATTTTATTTTAAAAATAATACAATACAATTTAGTACATTTATTGTAAATATAAGATATAATCATGCATAATTTGTTGCTCATTTGGTATTTAGTGAATATAATATGAATAAGACAGGTTCAATTTATGTGAAAAATGTTTAAAAAAATATTTTGTAAGGATTTAAAAGATGGTAATAACACTTTCAATAATTTTCTATTATTATTTTGATAAACAATCGTAGTTTAATATATTATGTGTTAGATCAACTAAACTCGATGATTACACAATATTGTTTTTATGCAATAAGCACACAAGACATGTTTGAAAGTGTATTATGTTTAATCTAAAGTTTTCACTCTCACTTATGTTATTTTATTCATCTTAAGACTTTTTGGTCCATTTTATGAATTTCAAAAGAGAATATACTTTAATTTTTTTAAAAATCTTCTAGTGGTTAGATTTAAGTGAAAATCTCTTGTTATGAAGGTAAATATCTTCTCAATTAGATTATTTAATTATATTTTTATTGTATAATTTGTGTCAATATTAATGTTATCTTGGTGTTTAATATTATACTTATAGTTTATGCTGAATCTTATGATTCTCAATTCGATTCAATTCACCATTTACAAAATCAAAATTTCTATCCATGATTCGATTCACGATTTGACAACTATGCTATTACCCATGATCTTATCACTTTTTTTTACTACATTAACTAGTCTATGTTGTATGCGTTCAAATTATCTTAATTTATTTTCTCTCAACTTATCCTTAATTGGGACGACCTTTACCATATCACGAATTTTTTCATTCTTAATTTTATCTTTTTTAGTCTTACCACACATCCACCTTAACATTTTCATTTCAGCAACACTCATCTTATTTATATGATTTTCTTAGCCCAACATTTTGTTCCATATGAAATCGCTCATATAATAATTGTCCTATAATTTTTTTTAAAATTTTTGTAGGTATTTGTCGATCATATAAAATGCCGAAAACATCTCTCCATTTGAGTTAGTCAACTTTGATTCTATGAGTTACATTATTTGCAATCTCTCTATTTTTGTTATAATCGAACTTAGATAATGAAAATATTTACTTTTAGATACTTCTTAGTTTTGAATTTTTACTTCTTTACTATTATTACTCTTATTACCGATAAAATTATATTTCATATATTTAGTTTTGTTTTTAGTTACTCGAAACCTTTTTGACCCCAAAGTTCTCTCCACATTTTTAACTTAACGTTAACTCTACTCCTAGTCTCATCCACTAAAACAATATTGTTCGGTGAACAATATACACCATGGAACATCATTCCGAATATATCTAGTCAGTTTATCTATAACTAAGGTAAAGAGATAAAGACTCAAAGTTGATCATTGGTGTAATTCTACTGTAATCGAAAATTCACTTGTTTTTTCTGCGGGCGATCTAATTGTCGTGATAGTTCTATTGTACATGTCTCTTATCACTTCAATGTACCCTTTTGTCACTCTATTTTCCTCCAATGTCCATCGTATGGTATTTCTAGACATTCTATCATATGCCTTTTCTAAGTATATAAAAATCATATGCAGATCTCTCTTTTTTTCTCTATACTTCTCTATTAATCTTCTCAATAGGTGAATTGCTTCCATGATCTACCAGGCATAAAACCAAGCAGATTCTATAGTAATGTTGTTAACTTTAGACGATGTTCATTTACTCTTTTTCATGATTTCATCATATGACTCATTAACTTAATACCTCAAGAGTTGTTACAACTTACAGTTTTGAATAAATCAAATCAAACTAAGCCTTTGTCCCAATCAATTGGAGTAGGCTACAGGAATCTTTTTACACCATTCTGCTATGTTAAGGGTCATATTTTCAATTGCAATAGATTCATATATTTTCTTAACACGGCAGCTCATGTCAATTTAACTCCACTTGTGTAGTGCTTAAAGTCTTATATCTTATATAGACGGTCTCAACCCCGAAGGAAAGGAGAGGGTTGTGCGTTAAGTAGCTGACAGTCAACAAGTCAAAAAACCCGCAAGATCCCTATGAACATGAATTCAAATAATTGTTATAATTTTGAATATCTCATTTATTTATTTTTATATAGGTACTAGAATACTATTTCTCCACTCTTTGGGCATTTTCTTAGTCATTGCGATTTTATTAAAAACTTTTGTTAACCGCGACACTCTCACTTTGCTTAGGTATTTCTACACCTCCACAGGATACCATGTGATCCTAAAGTCTTATTTGATTTCATTTTCTTCATTTTAGTTTTTACTTCAAATTTTTATATTCTGCGATGTAACTTATATTCTCTAATTTTATTCGAGTTATTAGATTTCTCTCTTCTAGATCTTTTTACATGTTTTTCGTTTAATAATATTTCAAAATAGATTTTCTATCTTTCCTTAATCTCCTCATCCTTTACAAAACTCTTGAATCTTTGCTTTTTTATACACTTAATTGAGTAAGGTATATTGTTCTCCTTTTTCTAAAGTAAGGTCTATTGTTTTCTTTTCTTTACTTAACGAGTTTATAGATGTTATTTTTTCTCTTTACTATATAATCTAGTATAAAATATCATAAGTTTTCAATTTACATCTCAAATGGTTTTCTTAACGTCTTTACAAGCTTTTTTTATAGCTCTTAAAATTGTCTTCATTTCTATCTTTTTGCGATTTTTTAAAACATTTCTTCTTTATTTTTACTATGTCTTGGACATTGTCATTTCGCAACTAGGTTTCCTTAGTTATAGGGCATTTCTTCTTCAACTCTCTAAAAACTTCTTTTGGTATCCTCTTAATATATTCCGCTATTGTACTTCACATAGTATTAATATTTTCTTCCAAATCTTACATTCTTTACGCATTTTGTCTTTAAAAATCTCTAATTTCTCACATTTAAGATTCTAGCATCTAGTTCGTGAGATCCTTATATCTATTCTCGTTTTGTGTTGTTCCTTAATGTGAATATGTAGTACCATAAGCCTATGTTGTGATGTTAAGCTCTCTACAGGAATGATCTTGCAATCTTTACATGTTATGCGGTCTACATTGCTAATAAGGAAATAATATATTTGATTTTTATGAGAACCATTTTTAAAGGTTATTAAGTGATCTTATTATTATTTTTTTTTAAAGAAAGTGTTGGTTAATATAAAATCAAATGTTACTGCAAAATCTAGGGTCTCCTTTTCGGCTTCATTTTGATTAGCAAAACCAAATCCCTCGTGAAACTTCTATGAACATGAATTCAAATAATTTACATATCAATGCTAGAGCGTGCCCCCTAAGCGACATGTTGCTCTCTTTTAGATTTCTTTGTCTAATTTCCGAATGCCAAAGGTTTTTTTGTGATGTTGATTGACAATATATTCATCTATATGACAACTGGTAAGCAAGGTGAGATTCTTTCTTAGTGTGGTTGGCTTGGCTAGACCAATGTTCTATGCACAAGGCTGCGAAGAGTCAAATGATCATCCTGGTTAATAAATTTATGGTAGTGACTAGTGCACATCCTTGTGTCAAATTGTGCCCATTTTCTTTTCAAATAAATTTTATTGGGACCTTCTCTAAGTGGAAATGAAAGGGTTGGATAGTTTTACATACAATTTTTGGGGCAGTTTTCTAACAGCTTAGTTAGCTAACATATGGTATTGGCACTTTGGTTCGTTGTGCTTGGTTTGTATCTTGTAATCTCTGTTTTCTTGTTCTGATTGTTATTGTTGCACCCTTATTAATGTGGATTTGTGCAACTTGATGTACATTGTTATTTTGGAAGGAACGAGGAATTTCTTTCTTAATATTGAGTAAAAACAGACAGACCATTACATGGGGTATCCATGAAAAATTTACAAAGTGAAACAATTACGAAGATGTCAAAAACTACCTGGAATTGTCATGCACCGGTAATCTTGAATGCTTCCATGGCTAGCGGAAAGAAGCAAGGTCTAGTCTTAAGAAATGGTGAATACTTCTGAAAAAAAAAAAGTATTGCTACAGGAAAAGGCTTCCTACAAGTGGATTTATGGTGGTTTTTGATTGTGGAAACTTTCTAGGTTTGGAGTTTTAAATTGTAGTTCGATTTTAGGGTTTATGGAAAGAGGACTAAAAGTGGTTTGGATTCAGAAGAAGTTAATTGAATTGTATTTGGAGAACAGGTGCTGGAATTATAAGGACAGTGGTGATCTCAATGTTTATCAGCTTGGAAGTAAAGGCTAAAGAGTAGGCAAGTGTTTAGTCAACTGGGAATCAGTAGGTTGGGTTTTAGAATTGGATTGGAAAAGTAATTGGGGTTTGGGAGTTGTGAGCAAGACCCTGACAGTAGTGTTTTTGCGAAAGAAGAGAGGAAAATGACTTCAGGAATCTCTACTAGTTTTTTTAAGGATTTTTTTTTTGTGTGGTGAAGTAAGGTTCCTTAATTGGTCACACAAAATTTTTAAGAAACTTCACACAAATCAACTCTGTATAGATTACATAATATTTATAGGGTTTTTTTAGTCTTTTGACACTTGCTCTTAATATTTTACTTGGAGGATGACTTCATAATAGGAATGTGAGAGAGACTTTGTCCACTGGAACATTTTAAACCCAAATCACATCATGCAGCAGCACAATAATATAGCTTGACCATAAGATGACCCACTGGCAATTCCTACAGCCCATTTCCATAAAATTCAGAATATAACAAATACCATTGGTTGTAAAACTTAATAAATGACTATAAATCTGTCCGGCATCATACTAACCTATAACAACCACAAAATTCTAAACTTAAATTTACCCTAAAGATGATAATATAATGTCCAAAGTATGCTTCATACAGAATTCAGAGTTCACTCTTATTTCCATGCTCTGAATCACGTATTCTCCTATTCCCATAACAAGATGAGAAAGCATTTTTATTGCCCAATTGTGTGTGAGATTCTTGCCATAATCTTTTAGCGGCTAAGATAACCAAATTTATTCTTTAATACCATGAACTCATCTTCTGCATGTTTATGAACCTATCTATCACAAGGTACATCTTTAGTAGTCCTTGTCTCCATCTTTTATTAAGAATAAATTTCATATATATGTTGATGCACATGTGAAACATGTTGGGAAAACTGGTAACCAGGACATCTAATCATTGTTAGAGCCATTTTTTGCCCCACTTAAGTTGACCAAGGCTCGATGCAGGAGTAAGGGCTGGCTGTGTTGAAATCAATACTGCCTCAGGAGGATTTTTCATTTCTCCTTAACATTTCCGTTCTAGTCCCTCCGTTGTTTCTCTAAAGAAATAAATTTCCCCACCTCACTATTTTCCTGGCTTTCTCTGCCCATCTCCCTCATTTGCTACATTGGTACTTTGGAAGCCCTTCAAACCTCTGATTTGCATTAATTTTGCATGTATCATCGTGTTGCAGCTGTTTGATGGTACCATTTCGTAGTTTGATAAGTCGGTCCTGACCAAACTAGTTCAGATTTGAAGCACTAGCCATGTGTAAGCGTAAAAATGTTAGGCATGACAAATCTTGGCTACATTGGCCTGAGGATGCTAGACCAATCTTTTAGAAATATCTATCACAAAGCTTAAATTGTTTTTCTGAATATAGTTTTGGGTGTATTGTAAGGCATACTTATTTGCTTTGATTGTACTTGTGCATGTTTAGGATGGCTGATTTTGAAGTAGGAGGGAGTGCTGGACAAGCTACTAATGGGGATATTTTCAACTCAGCTATACAGTCCAAGCATGACGTAGAGAGTTTGTTGTCACAGATGCATGATCTTTCTTTCATGCTCAAGACTGATCTTTCAGTTCACTCAAAGTAAGTTCAGATTTCATTCCACTAGATCTTAATCCAATTCCAAGTGTTTTTTTATTTTTTTATGCAATGTTCTTCGTCTGCTTATTCTAGTTTCAGTAGGTCAAAAAATCTGTATTCTCTAACAGTCTAAATGGTCGTTGGGCTTTTGTTTATCAGAAATTTTGCCAATGTATTTTAATGCATCAAATTGTGACGTATCTGCATGTTGTATTTCAAAGGAAAAATGTTCTGAAACAGTCGGAAGGAAAAAATCAGAGGCATATATATATATTTTTTCAATCCATCTTGCTATGCTTTTTTTATGATGTATCTCACAACAGGTAGGGTGTTTTGGATTCGCCTGGTATGGTAAACTTGGGTGCACGAATCTTCCCGCAAGATTTGTGCACCAAGCAAGATAGGACATCTCCTATGGTAGTCAAACACATGATCTCTGGATTTATAGTTAGTCTCAGTGAAGATTTTAAGCTGATGGACTATCTTGGTGGGTTCATCTTGCTATGTTGTGCTTTGTGCGATGTGTTTATCCCATGAAAAAGGTGTGATTGGTATAGCAAAAATCACACCAACTTGGTGCCACAACATGCGCCAAAACACACTTTTTTCTATCTGATTTTTTGGTTGAAAGAGAGTTTCAATATCTTCTACATTGCAAAATGCCTTTGTCCCATGATAAATTGAAATTCTTTTTTGGGTAAATTACACATACCTCTCCTGAGGTTTTTAAAAAAAACAGAAACACTCTGCTTTCTGAAATAGCACTGACTTCTCTTGCCAGTAGAAAAGATAAACTCCGTTAATTTTTTTTGGTAAAAGACATAAATACCCTTCTATCCTAAACGAGCCCTTCTGCTCTTATTTTCTTCCATATTTCCTACACTTTCTCCATAACTCCCTGTTCGTAGACCTAGTGACACCCCAGTCATTATCCCTCCAATCCCGTGATTTTGTGCTTCATCTCCTTTCTCCCTCAGAATTCCCCTTCATTCATTAGAATTTCAGGGTGCTCCGGAGCTAAAACTGCAGAACTGCCTCAAATTAATTTGCAAGTCAACAAACCCAATACCAAAATTAATACCAATAATTAACCCACTTTTTGGATTCCTCAAAAGTATATAGAAGTTAGAAACACATAATTCTTTCTGCCTTCAAATTGATCCAAATTACAACCACCCCACTACTGATTTAGTCCCACAAAATGGACCCACTTTTTGAGTTTCTCAAGCTAGTAGTAATCTAAACTTCAAAATGTGATTCGGTATCATCAATGCTCAGCATAGATTGAGAAAATGGGTTTACCTTAAACAGGTTTGTTCTGTCTTTTAAAACCCAAATTTGGATATGGGATTTCACCGTTTCCAATCTAGGGTTTTTGAGATTAGAGGAGACGAGTTAGGGAACCGTCGGTGTTGAGGGCGACGTGGAGGTGCTCGTAGGCGTTGAATCCGGACATGGTTTAATAACTGGTAAAAGCATAGAAATGGAAGAATGTGTTTTTTTCCCCTTTCTTTTATGTTTTTTCTCAATCTATATCTAGGTCTCTCTCTGTGAGGGTGTGAAATAAGTAAGAATATGTTTTTAATCTGTTGCGATTATGAGAATTTGTTGGTAACCATTAATCCGTTGCATAAAACCCACCGTTATCCCACTTAGAATCGAAACCCGGGAAAGCTATGGAGGATGTGGGAGAGAGCAAAACCACTGCCGCCGCCATTAAACAAGAAAGAAATTTCAGCAACGCCATTGATATATACAACTGGAGGAACTCTGTGTATTTGCGAGGTAGCTCGGAACTGTCTTGTGATGGAAATGGGATGGCTTCGTTGGGTTCTCAGGATGGGTAGGGGTAAGGGCAAAGTGGGGATATCAATAATTAATTAGACAAAATCAACTTTTTTTTGTTAAGTCAGTAACAGAGGTTTAATGATTGGGTTAGTTTGATGCAGACAATTAAACTAGGAGGTAGGACAGTGCTAGTTTAGAAAGCAAAAATGGTGTTTTTATTTTTATCAAAAATTTCAAGAGAAATTAGTGTAATTTACCCTTAGGGGAGGTTAGTGTAATTTACCTTTCTTTTTTTTTGACCCTGAATCTTATTGGCCTTAATGGTATGCATAGTTATCAGATTCTTGGTTCAAAAATTAGTATGATGATCCATGGATTTCCTTCCTCATTACCCCTTTTATCCAAAAAAAAAAAAAGGTCAACCCTACTTTCAAGTAAATCTCCCTCCCTCTTTTATTTATTTATTTATTTTATTTTTAAAATACTACCTTCGCCTTCTTCCTTCCAACCTATTGTGATGTGATGATATCTAATGGTCCAATTCCACCCTCATCTTCGTGCATTTCACTGTAAAAAAGTACAGTTATGCAGCCAAGGCCATAAAAATTTGATACCCACAAGTGATAATGCACATTTTGCCCAACTGAATGATAGTTTGGATCATGTGTCCATTTATGGTTTATATTTTATTTTTAGCGACAAAGATTTGTACATAAATATGCAGTTTTAACTTCTATCATTCCAAATCACATTTCTCTAGAAACTTCAGGACTAAGTCCCGTGATTTGTCGTCATCGACCCAAGCTCAGAACGGGTTTCAATACCAATAATACTACGATCCCAAAATGACCTAAAATTTAAAATGAATAAATTAGAATGCTAGGCATATACACCCAAGTGAATTTGATGTATATATTTCCAATTCTAAGTACAATTCATGAACTGTCACCAAATGTTCCTCAAACAATATGATAATGAGCTTATGAGAAATAAAGGATCTTAGTTTTCTAGTTTTATCACCAAAAATCTCAACCCATTGAGGTAAGTGTACTCAAGTGCATAAACAATAATGCCAGAGCCCCTGACTTGTATATGATGGATGAGGGAATCCCATATTTTCCTTTACCAAACAACCCTTTAAAGAAGGTCCATAAGAACAACACCACCATCACACAACATATGAACTCACCCAATCCTGACCTGCCTGACCTGTCTCCACCGCGACCCCACACCGGCTGCAGCTTGAACAACCCAATGGTTAGTGCCGCCATGTTCACCATCAGAACTGTAGTGGCGGGGATGAAAATTGGTGACTCGTCAAAAGTGAACCTTCCGGCATTGGCGTTGTCGTCATTATCGCCGCCACTAGTTGACTGTTCCTTTTGTGTTATTTCAAACACTGTTTCTGACAGTCCTAGGAGCTTCAGTACAACACTAAAAGCTCCGAACAACCACGATGTCATTGCATTAACCCTCCACATTTTTTGGTTGTTCCACCATGCCCGGACTGAAAGGCCCATCTGCAGGAACTCCGAGAGGGTGTATAGATTGAATATGATGAATAGGGCAACTGGTATCAAGAAGGCTGCTTCTCCAACCTGCAACGACAACATTCAAAACATTAGAAGAACTTTTTAACGAATAGGATGGCTCATAACCATTTTTTAAGTTGGCATTTTAGTAATTTTTTTTTTGGTTTTTAGCATTACTGTTTCAATTAACATTTATTTTTTTAAAGTTGTGAGGCACTTTAGACCAAAAAAAAAAGAACTTTTGAAAGTAAAAAAAATTATGATTGGAGAATTTGTCGTTACAAAAGAAAAATTGATTTAAATAGGTAAATTTGTTTTTTTTATATTTAGGGAATTTGCCTATGAATAATTAGTTTTTGTTTTGACGTTTTTTTGAAGTTTTTAAACTAAAAATCTTCTAAAAGTAAAAAAAATGAAAGTTGATTAAAAATATATATAACTAAAAATAAAAAATATTTAATTTTGTTTTCAAATGAGAGTGCTTATAATGAAGCTTATTGGTGGGATGATATTTCAACTTTTAAATAAAAAATAATTATATATTTTTAAAACAACAAGTGACATTGCTTACACGGCGTAATAAATAAAAAGATTGAATGTACTTTAAGTAGCTCATAATTTCTCTACCAACTAGCCAACTAAAGTGACTAATATTATCTCACCCAGAATATTTTTTACTACATTATTGTGTAAGAGTATCAATAATACACGGTATTTTAAAAATATTCAACAAATACAATATATTTTAAAGGAATTTTTTCTTTTAAAAAAAAAATCTAATGCTCACATTGCCTTCGAATTTTCCTATCATTTGACCCATTTTGGGTAGAAAACTTTAGTGTGTCAAAAACATCCGACCAATGTGGCATGTCACGTGCTTTTCTAATATAAAATTATATTGGCACGCAATAACTATTGTTCTACTAATTATTCTAGAAATAGAAGTAGGTAACATACATATATGGACCCCCTAAGTTATCAAACATGCATATATTAATTAAATGACATACATTGGATATGTTCAACTCACTCTGTAGTGTACCAAATCAACCAATCAACTCATGTAATAAAGGTATTTTAATTTTCCCCCACTAATATGGTATGTACTCTAGATCTGTTAAGTTCTAATTTGTCTTGTCCCAAGGGATAGAATCAAAAAGCAAGACGGGATAAGGGTCTGTGCTATTCCTGGAGGGATAACAACATTTCTAGTCTCGAATATATTTTTATAATTAATATTTTGTATTATATAAAGTAAGTTGAATTTGCTATCATATAAAAAATAAAACTTATTCGATATATATTGGTATGTAATCGAAAAATACTTGTTTAATTATTATTTTTTTGAGATTTTATTTACTATTTTTTATTTGTAAATAAATTATTTAATAATAAAATCAAAATTTTTTACATAATAAACGAATACAATCATAAAAATATATCCAAAAACTGAGTTTCTTAAGAGAGTAGCAACCTGCTATCCCTCAAAGAATACAACATGCACCCCAACTCCATGCAAGAGAGACTAATTGATGAAAAAAATTTAATTATTTAAAATAAATTTGTATGACAGCTTTTAATTTTTTATGTATTATTAAAATATTTAATGTATTCTTTTGTTTTGCTTTTAATATATAATGTTCGCATAACAGTTTGATTTTTTAAAGAACATAATTGACTTTTTATATTGAGGGAATTATAATTCTTTTATTAAAAAAATGATTGAATTATTTAGAATGTGAAATATGGGCTAGCACCATGTGGGATTGTTTTTTATATGGCTTTTTTTTTTGTCTTGTAATGAAATTTTTTTATATTAGGTTAAACGATAATATTATTTTATCTCTCGTTATAAGAAATCAGAAAAGTAAAAATATTTGACCAAATCAGAAAAGTAAAAATATTTGACCAAAAAATAAAAAAGTTTAAATAAGACGAAAAAAGTTATTTTAAGGTTTTTATGTGGCTTTTTCCGTATTTAATAAAAAAATTTCAACTTTTTTCAAAACAACTACACTTTTAGTTTTGTTTTATTATGATAAATCGAGAGTAAAAAAACATTAGCCCAAAAAATCAAAAAAGTACACAAAAAAAACAAAAAAAAAGTTTTTTAAAAAAATCACAAGAAAAGTAAACGAAACAGAGCCTAAATCAAGATATTGGTAGTATGTCCTCACCTTAGGCAAGAAGTGTGAACCACTGATGATACAATAGGCTGGCAGAGTAGCGTAACACAGCTCAGGAATAGACTGTACGGCCCAAAGTAGACACCACAAGTAGGCCAGACACTGTCGAAATTGGAGCTTTCCCTTCAAGGTTGCAATTAATGGGCTTTTTGGGGTGAACAAGATTTCAAAAAGCCCAGTGGACCACCTTTTCTGTTGGGTCATTATTGCAGGCCCACCACAAGGGGCACACCCTAAAAATGCAGATGGTTTGGGTGAACAATGGGCCGATCTCCAACCCCTCCCGTGAATGGTAAGCCCAGTAAGAACGTCTTCTGTTGTAGATCCATAAATCCAACCGACCTGTAAAATAGTGATTAAAAAATAATAATAATAATAATTTATTTACGAATAATTTTTTTAGCAAAAAATACATTGGCCTTCCCTAAATTTTGTAGCTAATTAATACATAAATACCCATATTTGTATTGAGAGACTAAAAGTTCGAATGGAACTATTAGTTCGAAATAGGTTTGTTTTCTGTATTTGTATCAAGAGATTAAAAGTCTAAATTATAAACAATTCCTTAATTTTCCTTGTACGGAGATAAATGAGTGCGATGGAAAAAGTGAAATAGTTAGGGAAAAGAGTAAAAATAATAGTTACTGAGACTATTATTATTGTTCCTTATTTTCCTATTCTTCAAAATAAACATGTTCAGTCCTCTCCTTAAATTATTAAATACATGGATTACTGTTAGCATCTTTATGTTTTACAAGGAGAGATTATATGGGTTTAACATGAATAAAACACAATTTTGATAATTTTTATTATTTACATTGACCCCAGCAATCCACCGACTAACCGTTAACTAATAAAATTGATGAATTTGTAATGTCACTAGAAACTCCAAGAAAAAGATTGTAATTTTTTAAACCTTAGTTATAAACTTCAGGAAAGATCAATCTATTTTCCCAATTTTTTAAATACATTTTTGAGTTATTAATCACAACAGAAATACTTTGATTTAAAATGAAAAAAACGCAGAACCCATATGAAAATTCTGTATAAGAGTTTTCGTTTTATAGCTTTACCCATTAAGTAAACGGGACTTTGTTAAATTCTATAATAAGTTAATTTATAATTAATCTAAAATTCTTATGTTGTTAGGAATTGAATTGTCTTTAATATCATGGAGTTTGATTTATTGTAAAATTTCCAAGCGTGCCAGGAGTTAGGCTGTTTGAATTTCTAGAGATTGTTTCTAAAAAGAATTCATTTTGATTTTAAGAGTTTATTTTGAAGTATAAGTCTTACTTGATTGCGTGAGGTTATATTAATTCAGAAGATCGAAGTAAAAGATCTAAAGCTAAGTACAAGTGTTTGATGCAGTTTTGAGCAGCACAAGTAGTGCATAATTTCTCGCTGTCAGCTCACCGCTTGAGCAGTGATAAGTTTGAAGTTCAGTTTAACATTTCAACAATTTTCTCAAGTCCTAAGAATTCAACTTGATGTTCATTCTTCTTCATCTTAGGTGGATTCTTAAGACTACCTTTGGTAGATTTTAAAGGTTACCATCGATGGATTACGTCAGCATGAAATATTAAAGATTCGATACTTGAAGAAGTACTGAGAATTTGGTGAAGTGATAATCAAGTACAGGAAATTGTGCACATAGATTCGACAAGGGAAGTTTAAGGCATTTAGGTTGACGATTCAATTGAAATCTGCATGTGTCTTGTAACTATTCAGTGATATAGTGCTTAATTTATCTGGACTTGAATTAATCTCAAATTTTAAATTTTAACTTTATTTTATATAATATATATTTATAGCATATAAACATATTATAATAAATAAGTCCCTTTCTACGTGAAGCCCTAGGCAAGCACATCACTTGCCTAGGAGAAAAAATGAGCAGTATTTGAAAAATAATAAAATCAATCCAGTTGCTAAGATTTTGAGAAGATGATAATTTGTCTTTCACACATTTTGAAAAATTATTAGTTGGAAAATATATTTAAAAAAAAAAAAAAGCTTTCGACCATAAATTTTAAGCTTAAATTAATCTTACCATTTTAAAAAAAAAAGTGTCCTAAAAAAGAACACATTTTAAAAAATGTAAACTTCTAATAATAGGATTTAAGATTGAATTAACTTCAACTACTCTTCTCAAAATATGGTAGAAGGAAAAAAAAAACACATCTTGAAAATTATAAGGTTAGGTCTAAAAATGCCCAAGTCTCTTTTGGAGTTTTTTCCTTTTATTTTTTGGTTGACGAGAGAATTTAAAAAGTATGTACATTCGAATTAAAATTAAAAAAAAAATATAAAAAAAAATACCAAAAGTCTATTAAGTAGTTTTTTATTTTATCTATTTTATTGCCAAAATTTATTACCTTTTTAAACTCAGAATATTAAAAAGTATATTTATTTAGACTAAAGACTAACGCTATTTTAGAATTTTTAAATTACTTAATTTTTAAGAAATTTAGTATTTTTTAAGAAAAATAAAAAACATTTAGGAGAGAAAAATACTTGGGAGGTTTAAAAAGTTTGGTTTTTAGGAGGTTTAATTTAAAAAAATAAATAAATAAAAAAAGTTAGGATATTTTAGATAATTTTTTATAGTAGTTTTTTTGCTTTTTTTTTATATTTTTTATTAAAATATCTAATAACTCTTATTTTTTGCTTTTAAATTGTAGTGTTTAAAATATTAACACGACTTTCTTATTTTTGTGAGGAGAGTTGAATTTTTTAATTAAAGATATTACGATAATTTTAGTCTAAAAAAGTTAGGTCGTTTTAGATATATATAGTTTTTTTTTTTTTGGAAAAAGAGATTTAAAAAGTTAGTTGATTTTTTTGAAAAATCAATTAGTATGACTTAAAAGCTGGCATTTTCAAAAAAAGTAACTTTGAAGTGATCCCAAATAAAACCTCAGCTTCTGCATACGTAGTATTACTATTTATGGAATTCGAGGTTTAAGTAATAACTCTCTCTCCAATACGACAACAAAAACATAATATTTTTGCATTTTATTTATTTTTGTAATTTTATGTTATAGAAGATATAACTCTTAACAAAGTACAATGTCGTAAAAAAATTTATATTAGTCGACTCCAATTAATTAAAATAAAGACTTAGTTTAATTTAATTTGGTTAAAAAACATAATAATAATTAAAGGGATCTCACCTCTCTGCCCCATTGGGTGCCATACTCGTAGCCACATCCAGCAACTTGATATGCTGCCTCGACCGACTTTAGTAGACCACGAGGACTACTAGTCTTGGAGTCTGATAATATGTGAGCAGCTGATTTGGTGAATTCCATTGAGCTTCCAAAACTTTTTTGTAATGCCTCTTTGCTTAATTTTCCTATCAATTAATAAGGCCCAAAAAAACAAAAAAACAAAAAGAAGGTTGACCTAATCAATTCTTAAAAAATTGATTTATAAGCATATAAAATGAATGTAAATATCATAAGTTGTCCATTATAAAAAAAAAGCAACAACAAAAATGCTATTTGTACGCACAATCAATTACTGATCCAATCGTAGATAGACATACAAGAGTTGGGACTCTCATTAGTAAGAGTTTATTAGCATTAGACATCTACCGGTAAGAGTCTTAATCTTTGTATCTCTCTGTAATTGAGTCGATTAGTGATTGGTAATCGTGATACTTAACACAATTGTAGAAGTTGGTAACCCTGCGGGTGAGTTAACTGGTCAGGTCTTGAGTTTACTTTTCAATGCCACTGGTTCAAATTTCTTTAAGGCCATTAGAAGCTTATTTGGCTGTTAATTTTAGAATTTTGAAATTAGTCGATGTGCGTACAAACTGACCCAAATACCAATTTTTTTTTTTTTTTGTAGAAATTGGCCCACTTACCATTAATTTCTTGGTCGTCTGGTGATAGACCGTATATAACTTTTCGTGTGTGGAAACATCCAGTTCCTCCATAAAAGGGTCCTTGAATCCCCGCTATTCCACGTCCGACGTACTGCAATTAGGAAAAGGTAGATTTGTTAATCAATCCATATGAATTCTAACAAGTGTTATTTTGTCTGTGATTGATCTATCTTAGTAATAGTTTTTATTTTATATTTTAAAAAATAAAAAAATACATTTGACAAATATATATTTTAAAATGGAGGTAGTATAAGGGGGTAAAAGTGATAAGTGGTAGTAGCAGTCTATTGATAGAAATGTTGGTTAAAAGTAGTGGTGAAATGTGTTTGGTGGAGGCGACAGCCGGTGGAAAAGGTGTTTGGTGGAAGTAGAGGAAAGGTAGTGGCCGAAGATAGTGTTTAAAGATAATAATTGGAAGTGTTTGTAGGCGACAATAGCAATAAATAGGGATACTCAAAGATGATGGAGGAGTGAGAAATGGATGGTAAGTTATTTACAAAAACAAGAGAAAGTATGATTTTCTGTTTATAATAAATTTAGTAAATTTTAAAAAATATTTGTGTTTTTTTTTAAAATTAAAATAATTATGGAATGCAAATATTTTTGTTTATAGAACTATAGTTTGTGAAAATCTTGAGTAAAAACTAAAAATAGTAACGTACGAAACGAGATTTTAATTTTCAAACTAATTTGTGCACAGTTCAACTAATCTCGAATTTCTAAAGTTAATGATCGAACAAATCTCCTCCCGTTGCTCTGAAGACTCGAATTGATGACCGATTAAAAGTAAATCCAAAGTACGAGCAGTCGATCTAACAGCTCCGCTAGCTTTTGAGAGTAAAGCAATTTTTGCATGTAAATAAGAATATTAATCTGTCAAGAAGAGATTTTTATACGCACTTCATGCAAAACCACCAGTTGATTCCCAAACGGGTCGTCCTTCAATCCATGATAGAAGAGCTGGGGAAATTGAACGAAGGCGCAGTCCGTTTCGTTGTTGACACCCAAAAACAAACACATTGCGTGCAGAACAACTTGGGGATTGTTGGCGTACATGTCGCAGTCCACGTTCAGCATGAAAGGCGCATTCGTCATTACTCCAGAGACTCTTGTCTGTTCATCACATGAAAGTAAAATTATGTAAACATATACCGCTTTTAAAGTGTTTTTTTAGGTCATGTTTAGTTTCTCTAAAAGGTTTTTTATTTTTTATTTTTCGAATCTTTTGATCCTTTTAGATTTAAAGCTTTTTATTTTTATTTTCTAACTCTCTCTTTATTAGAGGAATTTTAAAAAATAAAATTTGTTCACCAAAGTTTTAAAAAGTTCAATAAAGATGGAAAATCACATTTTTTACAAAAAAATGTTAGAAGCTTTTGTCTTCTTTTTTACCTTTCATGTTTCATGATTTTTTACCCTTTTAATTCTTCTAATTAAGAGAAATTTTAAAAGCATACAAAAATCAGATCAAATTTTTTTTTGAAAGTTCCCAAACAAGTGAACTTTCCAAGTATGGACTTAATTATTATTGTAAATAAGTTTTTTAAGTATCTCTAATACTACTAGCTTACATTATAAAAAACACCACATTTCTCTATTTAATTTATTTGCTTCTTTTTTATGTATGCATTGTAACACTATTATTTATTTTCAAACTTTTCTCGAGTTCCGTTCAATTGTAAGAAAAATTATACGTGAAAATAATTTACGAGAAAAGTAAAGTGAAAGAAAAAAAAGAAAAAGAAAAATATAAAAGAATTAATTTTCGTTATATGTTTAGTTTGCAAAAAAAAAATTGATAGAAAATTCAGTTAATAACTTTTTCACGATGCATAATCTTATACTTTTTACATGATTTATTTTATAAGAAAATATTTTCTGTAAGAAAAGTGTTTTTTTGAAACTCATATTTTTTAATATCAACTGAACACGTACAAAAAATAGAACGATTAAATTTTTTTTCTTTTTCTTTCCAACTAAATGAACGAAGCCCAAGAACAACTAGTTATCTTTAGAAAATGCTATATTTAGAAAACAAGTTGGAATTGGTCTTACCAGGACATTCATGGCGCCAGCTTTGAAATGATGTGGGAACTTACAAAAAAATGTTAGAAGCTTTTGTCTTCTTTTTTACCTTTCATGTTTCATGATTTTTTACCCTTTTAATTCTTC
>JAOTRH010001040.1:0-24344 GCA_034768845.1 Heliamphora exappendiculata
AAAATTGTTGTCGAAAGGAGGGTTATGAGACTTTGAATACAATGTTTTGTGATTGGAAAAGGTGATTTAAAGCTTAAGCTTGAATGCTTATGCATTTTGGGGTTTGGAAATCAAAACAGGAGAAAATCTGAGATTTTCTCGGGTACCAGCGCGCTCAAGCAGAGCCCTGTCTGCTCGAGTGCTCACATGGCAGAAGGTTGGGCGCTCAAGTGCCTGTGCAGGACCAAGTTTGTTCGATCATATCTCCCTCATTCGGACTCCGAATTGGGTCGTTCTTATACTCAAATTGAAGCCCCAAAAGTTCTCTTTCCGACAAGATTACTCTCACAAAAATATTCATTTTATAAAAAAAGTTATGATTAAAATAGTGAGGGTAACTCAAAATTTCTTAACCATTTTTCACCCGTTTTTAGCCGAATGTTTTGAAAAATTATATTTTCATTAATATTGGCCATTTTTACTAAATTCCTAGTCCCTTGTGCTTGTGGCACATCTATGGATATATCTAGATTGAGTTGGGATGCAGGTATTGGACCTATTGATTGAGTCTTCTTTACACTAAACGTGAGTTTCAAATCAATATATGTATATATATACATGATGGGTGTATTTCTTTAAAATTGATGTGATGCTCTAATATCAACCTTGTGTTATGGGTATGTGGTAACATTGTGATCTATAAGAAATTGGTAACACTGTGATTTATGAGAAACTGTATAACAAAAGTTGTGAAATGAGACATTGTATAATAAATGTTGGGAAATGAGAAATTGAATATTGAAAGTTGTGATGGTAACTTTGGGTTGAGAATCATAATGATATAGTATGGTAATGAGTGGGAGAGGAACCATTTGTGGGTTGGACTCCCGAGTTGTGAAAAGGAATCTAATTAACCTAAAATGATCCGTACAAATTGATATGGAATAAGTTGGGCTAGCGGCTCAGTGGTAAAAGTCCAAAAACTTGGGCAAAATGGGGACAACATGCCCACGGGTTAGTTCCTGAAATGTGATATTGGGTCGTGGTGAGTTATAGAACTTTCTATTACCCAATAGCTTTGCGTAGCCTATTGGGATTAATAGGGAGGGGTTTCTATAAGTTGCACCCGACATCGATTCATTAAAAGTGATACGGTTTTGTGAAAATCGAAAATAAAAATGAATGATTGATAAATGGTAAAGAAATGGATAAATGGAGATAAATTTGGGTGTGCGTGAGTGTGTGTGTTAAAGGAAAAACTTGGTGAAAATGTGCATTTTCCTTTGGTTACACCCATCACACCTCACAAGCTATGCATTATATATGAGTTAATCTTTATCCTACAAGTTTCGGCTCATGTATATATGTTAAACACATTTCAGGTTCTGAAGAGCGGGGTGATGCGAAGGCTACAGATGCTTTTGGAAAGAATAAAGAATGGGAGCCATGATTTCTCTGTTTCTTCATTTTTGTTGTATCTAAGATAATGGGAATGATGTAATGAAAGTGACAATTAATGTTGAATGTATGTAATTTTAAACTCTTGTGATAGACTTGGGAATGTAATCTTGGACTTGTTCATTTTGGAAAAACGTTTACATATGATGTACAATGTTTTTCCTATATCTTGGAGTAGTATCTATGGATAAGATTTTTGTATAGCATTTTGGGGCTCAGCTCACGAACCCGGGTTTCGGTCGTGACACTTATGAAGGCACAAAAATGTTAAATATTCAAGGATTGACAGATTAATTAGTGAACATGAAAGCTTTAAGATCAATGATGATGAAACCATATCTAGCATGTATACACGCTTTACTCACTTTATTAATTATCTCAATGCACTTGGAAAAATTTACCAATCTTATGAGTTGTTTAGGAAAGTACTCCAAGTCTTGCCACCCATTTGGGAAGCTAAGGCTACAGCCTTCTCCGAGACAAGAAATCTAATGATCAAAACCTTGGATGAACTAATTGGCTCACTGTTGACATACGAGCTCAAGATAAATGAAAGAGTCAACGAGCAAAACAAGGTCAAGAAATTCATTCCCTCAAAGCCTCAAAGGAAAGTTATAGTGATGAAGAAAATGAGAAATTCAATGACGATCGCATGGCTCTTATCACAAGAAGATTAAGCAAATTCCTTAAGCGAGACAAAAGGTTTTCAAGAAGATTCCGAGGCAAAAAATTCGACAAAGGAGACTCAAGCAAACGAGACCTGAAAAAGGAACCACTCACTTGCTATAACTGCAACAAAATTAGGAACATTAGGCCCGAATGCCCTTTACTCAAGAAGGACTCAAAGAAGAAAAAGAAGGCCATGAAAGCAACCACGTGGGATGACGCAGATTCAAACGAGTCAAGCAATAGTTCAAGTGACGAAGAAATGGCAAACTTCTGCTTGATGGCGAGTATAGACGAAGAGATAAGTTCTCACTCTAGTTCATGCAATGAATTTAGTTCTTCTTACTCAATTCCATCATATGATGAACTTAAAAATGAAATATTCAACTTACATAAAAGTCTTTTGAAATTGAAAAAGAAAAATTTAAAATTAAAAAATGAAAATAAAATTTTTTCTAAAGAAATTGAGGAATTAAAAGTTTTAAATGAAAATGCTAAAAATGAAAAAGAAAGCATGTCTAAAGAGCATAGTTTACAAGTTGAAACATCGGAAAAGAAAAACTCATTTTAAAAGTTAAATTTGATAAATTAACAAAAATTTCAGAAAATGAGATTTCCAATCTAACAAAAGAAAATGAGATTTTAAGAAAACAACTCATAAGCTTAAAAGGTAAAAATATTAAAAATGATGCTTCTTGTGAACTAAAAAGAAAAGTAGAAGATTACTAAAAAATTATCTATAAATTTACAAATGGGAAAGAAAAATTTGAAAAACTCTTGGGAGCACAAAGGAGATCATTGAATAAAGAAGGAATAGGTTATAATGGAGAAGTAAAACTCAAATTCAAAAATTATTTTGTAAAAGAATCAATGAACTTTTCAAACTCATATTTAAAGAATATCTATGAAAATGTAACTTGTTTTCAATGAAAAAATAAATGACACATTAAATTTGATTGTCCACTAAAAAGAAACAATGGTATATCAAAAATGGTTTGCAGAGTGAAAAACACTAATCCTATAGGGGACCCAAAAAGATTTGGGTACCAAAGAAAATCACTTAATCTGTTTTGTAGATATGCTTGAGATTCTCATCATCCTCAAAAGAAAGATGGTACTTGGATAGTGGATACTCAAGACATATGACGGGCAACAAGTCAAAATTCCTAAACTTAACACCTAAGGATGGAGGTTATGCGACATTTAAAGACAACGAAAAAGATAAAATCATTGGAATAAGTAAAGTTGGTAAGAAATCTTCCCTATCTACTGATAACATACTTCTTGTTGATGGTCTTAAGCATAATCTCCTTAGTAATAGTCAATTATGCGATAAAGACTATAGTGTACAATTTTAGTATGACACATGTGAGACTCTGACCATTTTTAATTTTTGTAACGTTTCGACGTGTTGTTTATTGTTTTTACAATAGCATGTTTATGTGCGTTTTATGCATGTTCGAGTTTTGAAATGCATGTTGGGTTGGAAACCGGGACCGTTGGGTGTTGTGGTGTGAGGGTTTAAAAAAGAATGAAAGATATTTTCGTGACTTATAAATATCTAACCTTAGTTATTTTGGTGGAGATATTTTTCAAAACTTGGAGGCTAAGTTTCCTTTTCCAAACAAACAAATATTTTTGCCTTTCCTCTAGATTTTCTTGGGGTCCGGGTGTTATTTTTGGCGATCGAGTAGCGGATCCTTGCTATCGGCATCAAGGGCTACGCGTTCATCAAGACAGAATTTTGTTTCGACGAGGCTCGTTTTTCACGGAGTTCGAGGCGTCGAGTTTTTAACTCAACGAGGTAGGATCCCAGACTATTTTGTCTTTAAAGGGTGCTACGTGAAATTATGTGTTTTTACTGTTTAAAAATGCATGAAAAGTTGGTTTATTTATGGAAAGTTGATTTATTTTTGAAAAGTTGGATTTGGTTCAAAATCGCTTTTGGGTTGATTTCTGTTGGAGAAAAAGGGGTTTGAGGCTTTCCTTTCGGTGTACCTTTGTTGTTTCGGGCTTGTGTACATCCGTGGGTTGTTAAAGGGGTGTTTAGATGGTTTGATTTGGGGCTGAGAAGCTTTTTTCATAGCTTGATTTTGCTTTCTGCCATCGCTTTGTAGCCTGTTCTGAAATTTGAAGATTTTGCTTTTTGTGTCGACACATTTTCTGTTTGTGTCGACCCCTCTGATGTTTGTGTTGACACCTTTCCATTTGTGTCGACCCTTTTCATGTTGTTTGTGTTTGACGCTTCAGTGGTTAGTTACAGTGAGATCTATGTTCTTTTGTGTCGACATATTTTCTGTTTGTGTCGACACCTTTTTCTGTTGGTGTCGACACATTTTCTGTTTGTGTCGACACATTTTTCCTTCTATTGGAGTTGTGCATTCTGTTGCTGTTTGTATCGACACCTTTGCTGTTTGTGTCAACACCTCCGCTATTTGTGTTGACACCTTTTCTGTTTGAGTCGACACATTCGCTGGTTGTGGAACCTTTTCCTTTTGGTCATATCTTTTTCATCCGGAATCAAAATTGGGTCATTTTTTGTATTCAAATTGAAGCCCCGAAAGTCTTCTTTTCAATGGTACCTCTCTCACAATAAAATTCTTTTTGTATAAAAAGTTTTGATCAAAAGAGTGTGGGTATGTCAAAATCTCTTAACCGTTTTTCACCCGTTTTTGGCCAAATGTTTGGGAAAAGCTTATTTTTCATCCTTAATGGAACTTTTTATCAAAATTCTTGTTTCTTGCGAGTTTGTTGGTGGATGATGTGGCGGTTGGCCTTTGGGTCTTTTATACATGTTTAATGTATAACTGTTTGAAATGCTTATTAATCATGTGTTATGTTTAAACCTTATTTCGGATAAAAAGCATGTTTTATGCTCTTCTTAGTTTATTACATGATATGATTTGTGGGTGTTGGGTTTTCAAAGGGTGTTCTTGAAAATGATGAAAATGGTAGTTTTATGAAAAATCTCGACAAATCATGTTTTAGAGGTTTGGAGCTAACTCTTGGGGTTGAGTCTTAGTTTTGAAACTTTTTGTTGGAAACGGGGAAAATATTTTTTAAAGAAAGTTTTGTTTGATCTCCATGTTGATGGATGGATCTGTATATACATGTATAATTTATATTTGTGAAATATTTTCGTAATTGAGCTACGGTTTGATTTGTAGATGATTATCTAGATGTACCAGGATGACGTGTATTTGGCACGAGTTGCCCTCGGTATAAGTCCAAAAGCATGCGCAGCGTAGGTACTCAGGTCATTTGGGTTAGTCCTTGTAAATTGAGATGGTTGGGTGCTTATTTCCCTCGAGTTGTCGCCCGTAAATTAAGTGATTTGTCATGGTGCTCCGTATGGAACTTGTCATTATCTAGCGAGTCTTGAATGGCTGGGGTCTAGGGTAATGGACATGAGTCTATAGTTGTTACCTTTGTCTGTGTGACAGAGTCAGTACATAGGATTAAATCACCTTTTTTGCGATGGTACATTCCGCGAGGGAATAATGTTTTGATTACTATTTTTCTTTAACTGTGGTTGATCATTTGCGTTAGTTGCAATATCTGGTTTGAAGGTTAAAAACATGGGTTTTATGAAATAAAACCATTTTGAGAGACTTGTGTAGTCTGATGGAAAAACTTGGGGTTTGTGGAAAATCATTTTGGGTTCGGTGGTTAAGTTTAGCTCCCACCCTATATGATTTCATATTTTCTACTTTACAGCTTTATAGTATGTTTCTATTGGGTTTCGGCTCACGGGTGAGATTTTCTATAAAATTATTTTCAGGTGATGATGTGCATGAGGAGTAGTTCTGGTGGTGCCCGCGGTGGCGGAAAACTTTTATAGTTTTCCTTTTTGGGTATGCCTATTCTTGAAGGCAGGCTTTGTATGCCATAAGGCGATATATCGTATGAATGTTGGATCTGTATGTTATTTATTTATGAGAGATCTTTTTGTTGGGTATTCCATTGATTTTAACAGGCGGATTTAAATGTATGAAAACCTATATTTTTCATAAAATTGGTGTTTGCTGAATTTTTACGTGACCCCTACTTTTGGGGCGTGACAACTTGGTATCCGAGCTCTGGGTTCACCTATGAGCCATGAGAAGAAGGTGCATCACCTTGTGAGGATGCATGTGTGTGCTTGGTTGCCTGTGTTTGGAACATGAGCATGTCGATGTCGTAAATATGTGGGCATGGAGGTTGGAACTTATGATTGATTAGTCTTGCCTTCGGGCGTTTGGAATAACAAACTTGGGAACCAGGTTAGAAACGCGTTTCGCAGACGTGACTTCTAGCAAGGAATCTGAGTAGGTTATCCAAAGTGATGCATCATTCTTGTCGATTCTCATCGGTATCAGTGTTGTGTCTGCATAATCTTTGTGGCTATGTGTTAGCATGATTATGTGGTATGTGGTAGAGGTAACATGATCGATCGACCTTAGGTTGCCGTGTTTCATGTTTTCTTTCTTTATAACCTATACACCCTTTAGAGACGGCGAGACCGTGATTTGGGTTTGGTTATGTGCGACTCGGTTGTTATCAGTTGCAGAGGTACGGTATGGGTTGAGTGTTAATCGCCTGGTATGTTGTGGAACTCCTCAGTGAGTTGGGTTTAGCTGTGTGAGTTCGGCTTCGGTTGGTAAACCATTGAGGGTTTGAGCAGAGCTTTGTTCAGGTATAGTCGAAGCTTGGTTGATGTCTTTGGCTTGGGTAGCCAGCTTCGCTTAAGAGTAAGTTACCAAAAGTTGTAAGGATAGCCTTTTGGTGCACGTGGTTTCGGCCGTGTGATGAATTAGGTACGTCGTGAGCCATGCTATGTCATGAGCCTTGTACTCAGGATAAAGTTTGGATGGGAACATAGTGGATGGGAATGTAGTAATCCTTGGCCAGGTATCTGTAGAGATAGTAGAACGTGAGTGGTTATGGAGATATTCCCTGGTAGTCAGGATGTTGATGGTGGTCAGCAGGATGTTGACGGTAGCCAGAGTAGCATTTGAGAATGTTGTTAGTAGTCAGGGTAGTTCTGATGACCTTGGACATTGTATACCTCTTTAAGGTTTGAGCATTGAGTTCCAAGTGAGTGAGCCCAATGATGTGGGAATGAGTATCGGTTGTAGATATGTTGGGAAGAGCATGGGTTGAAGCCGTATGGGAATGTGTAGGGATTCCTGCGATGAGTATCAACTCCATGAGATTCCTACGGGAATGCAGGTTCGTGGTTTGGTCGAGATCCTAGTGATTAGGAGATCGTGTTTGGGAATCATGCCAGGTGCATGAGGTTCGAAAGGATCGTCGACAAGTTCGACAGTGTGGTTGGCTTAGTGCTGAGAAGATATATCTCGAGTGTGATATGTCGGGAAGTTGTTTGTGTTCCACCTTAGGTTCAGAGATGAGTATGTTGTTCGCCCATGGAAACGAAGTGTGGAGTGATTAGGTTTAGCAGTATACTGTGTGATTTGGCCAGCCTGGGATGATAGGTGAGAAATCGTAGGGACGATGCCTGTGGTCGAGGTGTGTTTTGAGAGCAAAAGTGCGGAAGATGTCTGCATAGTTGTGGGAGTTATTAGTAACTCTGGATGAGGGGTCACTGGATCAGGTTTCCCTTACTCGAAGTGGCCGTGACGTGATCGTGGTGTGCTTAGCAGGAGTTAAGTTGTGTAGCGCAACCTTGTGAAGTGAGGTTTTGGGCGCAATGGTATGTGTTAAACCAGGTATGCGGATGAATGGTGTTCATGTGTGTGAATAAGGTCTGAGCGTTGAGAGTTTTGTGTAGCTGATGATATGAGTATTGTGATCGAAATTGACGGCAGCTGTGTGACTGTAGTTAGTATGTCCTCGAGGTAGGACATTCAAAGTTCTTTAGAGGCCAAGTGTTGAGGAGTATTGGGAGTATGCCGACAGTATATTGAGGTTTGGCCATGGTTTCTTGTTGGCCTTTTTCTTTCCTTTGGATGGAAGGAGAGAGAGAGAGTTCTTGTAGACGCTTGTTTTGTGCGCGATGTTTGCAAGTTGTTTCATCTCGGGTGGACAGAGATGCCAGGTTTTGATTGGTTCAGGTTTTGGTTGTGTCCTGAGACTGTGGAATCTCAGTGGATTTGTATCCGTGTTGTGACCCTTGGAGTTGTGACTCAGGGTCGTGTATTGCCAGGATCGAGTGATTGGAAGATGGGTTCTTCATGCTTTTTGGGTGTTAAACATCTGTGTGTGACTTGGGATCCGATTGCTCCCGCGGTTAAAGACCGTAAAGAATTGCATGATGGGGTTGGTATTTTTCCACCGTGAAATACCGTAAAAAAATACGTATGAGTGTGGTACATATGATAGGTTGTGGAAAACCTAATTAGTATGGTTTCAATGGATGGTTGAACCAGTAGGGTTGTGTTCCCTGTGAGGTTGAGTTGTTAGACCAGGGATGTTAGTTGATAAGGGCGTCGGTGTCGATACACAGAGTTCCTTTGCAGTGATCAGTTGAGGATCGTTAACCGTTGCGTGTGTGTATGGTTGTGCTTCTAGCTCATGGTAGAGCGAGAATTTTGTTTGAACAGTGCGACTGTGATATGCATGTGGTGGATTTCTCGTAGACTTTTGTGAGTCTGACCTTTTGATCTATTTGAGGACTTGGAACTGCGTAGAGTTCTTGGAGTCCAGTGGCTATCGACTGTGGTAAGTGTTGTGCTTTGGCATAACGGTTGTATGTATAGATGGTGATCCCGAGAGTATGATGTTGGAGAAATCTTGGAAATAGTGAATGGATAGCGAGGTGCTGAGATGTATAGTGACTTGCTGTGGCACGGGAGACAGGATTGGGAAGGTATAGGTTGTTGGATACCTATGAGATGTTCTGTTTGCATGACATGTTTGGTCGAGTGACCCGTTGGGGTCAGGTGAACTTGTGGCGGTGATGCCGGATTAGTTTTCAGTGGTGTGGAACCTTTTCCAAGATAATGGTGTATCATCTGGTGTTTCTTCAGGTTAGACAAAGGTTGAGATGCAATATGTTCCTTGGAATTCCAGGTGAGTTAAGTGAGCTTCTCTCTGGAGTTGGATGTTTGTGTTATGATCGTGGATGGGCGTCATGTTAGCTACGTGGTGGTGTTGTTAGCATCAGCAAGGTAATGATGTGGTATCAAAGTCGGTGATCGTTAGGACTAGAATAAAGTTTGTGCGTGTAGTATGTGACCGACGTCAGGTTTCGTCATCATGTGTTTGGACTCGTGGAGATAGTCCTTGGTGTGCATTGTGAGGTGTGATCGAGCCGGTATGTGGCAGTGAGAACGAGGGTGATAGTCTCTATGTCCAGGAGTATAGAGTGTTTGGACTCAAGTACCATGGTAGATTGGTCTCAGGTGATGCGTTTGTCACCGGAGTGGTTTGTGTTCGGCGACAGTTAGGTTTCGAGGTTTGGTAGCAAGAGTTGGATCTTGATCCGACGTTTTATGGATGTTTCATGGATGACAGCAGTGTCAGTGGAACTTACCCGTGCGAGTAGTCAGCATGGAAGTTGATTCATAAAGTCATGTTTACCTTGTGTGACAACAGTTTTGGGGGTTTCAGTTGCTGGGACATTTTTTTGATGTTATACAGTGTTGCTGGATTTGCATCAGAGATTATTGATGATTGACGAGCTGGTGTTGGCATGAGTTTCAGTGTTGAATTTTGGAGACAAAATTCCTTTAAGAGGGGGAGAGTTCTAAGACCCTTACCCTTTTTTATTTTTGTAACTTTTCAACGTGTTGTTTATTGTTTTTACAAAGAATGTTTATGTGTGTTTTATGCATGTTCGAGCTAAGAAATGCATGTTGGGTTGGAAATCGGGACCGTTGGGTGTTGTAGTGTGAGGGTTTAAAAAAGAAAAAGATATTTTCGTGGCTTATAAATATCTAACCTTAGATATTTTGGCGGAGATATTTTCCAAAGCTTAGAGGCTAAGTTTTCTTTTCCAAACAAACAAAAACCTCTTCTTTCTCTCTAGATTTTCTTGGGGCCCAAGCTTTGTTTTTGGAAATCGAGTAGCGGATCATTGCTATCGGCATCAAGGGCTACGCATTCATCCGGACGAAATTTCGTTTCGACAAGGTTCGTTTTTCACGGAGTTCAAGGCATCGAGTTTTTAACTCAACGAGGTAGGATCCTAGACTATTTTGTCTTTAAAAGGTGCTACGTGCAATTGTATGCGTTTTTACCGCTTAAAAATGCATGAAATGTTGGTTTATTTTTGAAAAGTTGGATTTGATTCAAACTTGCTTTTGGGTTTATTTCGGTTGGAGAAAAAGGGGTTTGAGGCTTTTCTTTCGGTGTACCTTTGTTGTTTCGGGCTAGTGTATGTTCGTGGATTGTTAAAGGGGTGTTTAGATGGTTTGATTTGGGGCTGGGAAGCTTTTTTTGTAGCTTGAGTTTTGCTTTCCACTATCGCCCTGTAGCCTGTTCTGAAATTTGAAGATTTTGCTTTTTGTGTCGACACATTTTCCGTTTGTGTCGACCCCTCTGATGTTTGTGTCGAAACCTTTCCATTTGTGTCGACCCTTTTCATGTTGTTTGTGTTTGACGCTTTAGTGGTTAATTACAGTGAGATCTATATTCTTTTATGTCGACATATTTTCTGTTTGTGTCGACACATTTTCCCTTCTGTTGGAGTAATGCATTCTGTTGCTGTTTGTGTTGACACCTTTTCTATTTGTGTCGACACCTTCGCTATTTGTGTTGACACCTTTTCTGTTTGAGTCGACACCTTCGCTGGTTGTGGAACCCTTTTCTTTTGGTCATATCTTTTTCATTCGGACTCGAAATTGGGTCGTTTTTGTGTTCAAATTGAAGCCCCAGAAGTCTTCTTTTCAATGGTACCTCTCTCACAATAAAATTTTTTTGTAAAAAAGGTTATGATCAAAAGAGTGAGGGTATGCCAAAATCTCTTAACCGTTTTCACCCATTTTTGGCCGAATGTTTGGGAAAAGCTTATTTTTCATCCTTAATGGAACTTTTTATCAAATTTCTTGTTCCTTACGAGTTTGTTGGTGGATGATGTGGTGGTTGGCCTTTCGGTCTTTTATACATGTTTAATGTATAACTGTTTGAAATGCTTATATATCATGTGTTATGTTTAAACCTTGTTTCGGATAAAAAGCATGTTTTACGCTCTTCTTGGTTTATTACATGATATGACTTGTGGGTGTTGGGTTTTCAAAGGGTGTTATTGAAAATGGTAGAAATGGTGGTTTTATGAAAATTCTCGACAAATCATGTTTTGGAGGTTTGGGGTTGAGTCTCAATTTTGAAACGTTTTGTCGGAAACAGAGAAAATATTTTTAAAAAAAGTTTTGTTTGATCTCCTTGTTGATGGATGGATCTGTATATACATGTATAATTTATATTTGTGAAATATTTTCGTAATTGAGTTACTGTTCAGTTTTTAGATAATTATTTAGATGTACCAAGATGACGTGTATTTGGCACGAGTTGCCTTCGGTGTAAGTCTGGAAACGTGCGCAGCGTAGGTACTCAGGTCCTTCGGGTTAGTCCCCATAAATTGAGATGGTTAGGTGCTTATTTCCCTCGGGTTGTCGCCCGTAAATTAAGTGATTCGTCGTGGTGCTCTGTATAGAACTTGTCATTATCTAGCGAGTCTTGAATGGCTGGGGCCTAGGGTAATGGATAGGAGTCTATTGTTATTACCTTTGTCTGTGTGACAGAGTCGGCACATAGGATTAAATCATCTTTTTCGCTATGGTACATTTCGCGAGGGAACAATATTTTGATTACTATTTTCCTTACCTGTGGTTGATCATTTGCATTAGTTGCAATACCTGGTTTGAAGGATGAAAACATGAATTTTATGAAATAAAACCATTTTGGGAGACTTGTGTAGTATGATGGGAAAACTTGGGGTTTGTGGAAAACCATTTTGGGTTCGGTGGTTGAGTTTAGCTCCCACCCTATATAATTTCATATTTCCTGCTATACAGCTTTATAGTTTGTTTCTATTGGGCGTCGGCTCACGGGTGGGATTTTCTATAAAATCATTTTTAGGTGATGATGTGCATAAGGAGTAGCTCTAGTGGTGCCCGCGATGGTAGAAGACTTTTATAGTTTTTTTTTTTGGTATGCCTGTTCCTGAAGGCAGGTTTTATACGCCATAAGGCGATATATCGTATGCATGTTGGATCTGTATGTTATTTATTTATGAGAAATCCTTTTGTTGGATATTTCATTGGTTTTAACTGCCAGATTTAAATATATGAAAACTTATATTTTTCATAAAACTTGTGTTTGGTAGATTTTCACGTGATCTCGGGTTTTAGGGCGTGACAACACATGTGTTGTTTAAAAAAAGAAAGTAATAAAATTTTATTTGTTGCAAAAAGATTTAAAAATATTTACACTATCGATTTTGAAAATTTAAATTCTCAAAATATTTAATATTTTTCTATTGTAAATGAAACTAGTTGGTTATGGCATAGGAGGATAGGTCATGCTGGCATGGATCTCGTATCCAAACTTGTCAAGAAAGACTTGGTCAAAGGCTTTTCTAAGACTAAATTTATTAAAGACAAAGTTTGTGATATTTGCCAATTTGATAAGTAGGCCAAAACAGGTTTAAAAAAGAAACAAAAAATTTCTACAAATTGTCCTCTACAATTACTCCATCTTGATTTGTTTGGTCCTATGAAACCCCAAAGTCTTGGAGGGAAAGCATACTGTTTTGTTATTGTTGATGATTTTTCACGATATACATGAATTTTTTTTTTTGCAACAAAATATGAAGTATGTCATATGTTGGCTAAACTTTGTTAGAAAACTTAAAATGAAAATGGCTATTCTATTCTACACATTCGTAGCGATAGAGGAGGAGAGTTTAAAAATAAAAATATAGAAAATTTTTGTGACCAAAATGAAAATTTTCATAATTTTTTTGCACATCAAACTCCTCAACAAAATGGGGTTGTTGAGAAAAAAAAATCGATCTTTACAAAAAATGGCACGAACATTGTTAAATGAATAAAAAAATTTTAAATATTTTTGGGCCGAGGCAGTAAATATTATTTGTTATGTTATGAACCAAGTTTTATGAGATATCATTTAAATAAAACTCCTTATGAGCTATGGAATGGTAGAAAGCCCAACATTTTTTATTTTCATGTCTTTGGATGTAAATGCTTTATTTTAAATGATAAAGATGATTTGGAAAAATTTGAATCTAAATTTGATGAAAGAATTTTTCTAGGGTATGCTACAAATAGTAAAGCTTATAGAGTATACAATAAAAGAATTATGACACTAGTAGAATCCATTCATATAACATTTGATGAGGCTAACCCTTTTTCTTCTAAGATTCCAGTTGATGATGATTTAGATATAAATAAAGGAATGGAAGAACTGCAAATCAAGGAAGATAAAGGCAAAAGCATAGATATTCATGAGTCTAAAAGTCAAGATGAACATAAAGACCTACCAAAAGAATGGAAGACAGCGAAGGATCACCCCATGGATCAAATCATAGGCGAACCTTCGCGAGGTGTAAGTACTCGATCATCTTTTAAAAATATTTGTGAACATCTTGCTTTTCTTCCACAAAAGAACCTAAAAATATAAACGATGCATTCGAAGATGAATCTTGGATAATAGCCATACAAGAAGAACTAAACCAATTTAAAAGAAATGAAGTTTGGAGTTTAGTTCCTAGGCCTAAAGATCATACGATAATTGGAACAAAATGGGTATATAGAAATAAAAAGGATGAAAATGGTATTGTAGTCCGTAACAAGGCTAGACTAGTTGCACAAGACTATAATCAAGAAGAATGAATTGACTTTGAAGAAACCTATGCACCTGTAGCTAGGATGGAAGCCATTCGTATGTTATTAGCATATGCATCCTATAAAAACTTTAAACTTTTTCAAATGGATGTAAAAAGTAATTTCTTAAATGGGTTCATAAATGAGGAAGTATATGTTGAATAACCACCTGCTTTTGAAGATTATCACTATCCAAATCATGTATTTAAACTAACAAAAGTATTGTATGGATTAAAACAAGCTCCTCGAGCTTGGTATGATAGACTAAGTAACTTTTTGTTAGAAAATAGATTTACAAGAGGAAATATTGACATAACTTTATTCATAAAAATAAACAAAGAAGATATGCTTATTGTACAAATATACGTAGACAATATTATATTTGGTGCTCTATGCAAGGAATTTTCTCTATGTATGCAAAATGAGTTCGAGATGAGCATGATGGGGGAGCTTACATTCTTTCTTAGATTACAAATCAAACAAGAAAAGAATGGAACCTTCATCAACCAATCAAAGTATGTATGCGAACTGCTCAAGCGCTTCGACATGGAGGACGAAAAAATTTTGGGAACTCCAATGAGTTCCTCAACTAAACTTGACAAAGACGAGCAAGGAAAGCCGGTAAACACTAAGCTTTACTGAGGTATGATTGGTAGCTTACTCTACTTAACTGCAAGTAGACCAGATATATTGTTTAGTGTATGTATGTGTGCACGATATCATGTATGTCCTAAAAAATCACACTTGATTGCTGTAAAAAGAATCTTAAGATACTTAATTGGCACCATAGACATAGGCTTATGGTATCCTAAATATACTTCTTTTGAAATGATTAGTTATTCAGATGCAGATTTTGCTGGTTGCATAATGACCGCAAAAGCACTAGTGGCACATGTCATTTCTTAGGAAAATCACTTGTCTATTAGTTTTCAAAGAAACAAAATTCTGTAACCTTATCTACCCCCGAAGCCGAATACGTGGCTGCTGGTAGTTGTTGTGCACAAATTTTATATATGAAACAGCAACTTTAAGCCTTTAAATTAAATTATGATGTAGTGCCAATTAAATGCGATAATACAAGTGCAATAAATATTTCTAAAAATCCAATTTTACATTCACGAATAAAACATATTGAAACAAGACACCATTTTCTTCTTGATCATGTACAAAAAGGTGATGTATTTTTAAAATTTGTGTGCACTAGTGAATAATGGGTAGATATATTTACTAAGCCACTTAATGAGGATAGATTTATCATAATAAGAAGAGAATTGGGACTTATGCATGTTCGTGAGGTTGTATGAACTTAATTCAAAAAGAATTTTACAATAAAATGACTGCTGGAAATCAACATCTGTGCACACACACTGTCTAGTCGACTAAGGCCCTTATTCCAGTCGACTGAACTTACCCCTCCAGTTGACTGGACCATCGGCAGTGTTTAAAATCTGGGAAGCTGAACACTTTTTACACTTTGCTAAAACATTTACCACTCTCGGCTTCTCTCCTTAGGGTGCAAAAACACCTAGTCTGTGGGTTCCAAAGGATCAATTTTTCTCCTTTCTCTCCCACCATCATTCTAAACCTTTGAATCACCTTCTATTGCACCTAGGGTTAGAGGAGGCAAGGGAAAATCCATTGCTCGAGACGACCTAACCGGTGAGAATGATCAATTGTTCCACACGACTCGAGCTGAGACTCTCTACAAGCGTCATCTCCAATCTCTTGTTCCTATTCTTGGTAAAATCTTAAACATGCGCTTCATTGATTCTTAATTTCCTCACATTTTACGTCGTTTTTCCAAAATGGGTTGGAGGGCCTATATTTTCTATCAACCCAAAGGTGTTTACCCACAGCTTACTCGCCTATTTTATGCAAATCTCTATCAAGAACTTAACCCAAATCCAAATGATCGTTACACTTACCTCACTACTTATCTTTATGGGAAAACATATTTCTTTTCCAATAAAGACATAGCAAATTTTTTTGGAATGGGTCAAGGAGACTTTATTTGTCTCCAAATTTCATTTCAATCATGGATCATGGCACAATAATTTACTCCCGAAACCTTTTTACCCATGATCATGAGCGAACCTCCTATCAACATTGCTCTCACACCATCTTACTCACAACTCACCCTCGAGGCCAAAATTCTTCATCTAATTATCACATATAACATCTTGCCTCGTAGTGAAAGTCGTACTTATATTTTCTATCTTGATTGCTTCATTTTATAGTGCATTTACATGGAAAAATGCCTCGACCTTCCATCTCTCATATGCTAATGGATGCTTTCGAAAGAACGTACCAAAAGACATACTCTTCCTTATGGAGGTTTTCTCACACTTCTCTTTGAGTCCTTTGATTTTTCTCCATCACCTTTAAATTTTATTCCACCCAAAAACTCTCACTTTCTTACCGCCATCACTTTAAAGAAAATGGGATATAGTTTACAAAATGGGGAGTGGCTACCCAAAACTCATAGGCAAGCTCCTCATGTTGTGCAAGGTGCGGAAGATGAGGATGCTGCCTATGCACAGGCTGATGCTCCTTCTCGTCCTCCGTCTTCTCCTACCACTACTACTGCTACTGCTCTTACCACCACCGATGACACTGCTCATGTCACACGATCATTTTTAAAGAAATTGGTAAAATTTTTCTCAAAAAGTGTTGATAAAAAGTTTTCCAAAATCAACTCCCGTCTCACTCACATCAAGGATGCCTTACGCATTCCTCCCTATGATGCCTCTTCACTCGAGAATGATGATGATGGCGCTGCCGACGATAGCTCCACTTCTTTTTGACAATGCCAAAAGAGGGAGAAGAATGCAAGAAAAACAATCTTAGTAGAGAAAGTAAGTATGAGAGTGAGAGAGAGCAAATGTAATTATTTTGGATCATGTACTTATACTACTCTTATACTCTCAGTTTTTGAATATTGATTATCTTATGGTTGTGCTTGGATCTTATTATGCTTGGATATTTTTTATGGATAGTATTATGTTTATGAATTGTTATATTTAATTAGTTTATCATATGAATGATTATGCTTAAGTGGTTATGTTTATATGATTGATATTGGATATTTGAATGGATATATGCATGTTACTAATTTAATCTTATATTCAAATGAATGATTTAAAAGGGCTAAACATTTGAAAGATCCTTCAAAATAGGAAAATATTTTATGGAACAAGTCGTTTGAATGAAATAAAATTCAATATCTTCACAATTTATGCACATTGTCAGGGGGAGTTATTCAACTCTCAAAGATCATTGTTTCATGCTTATTGATAGGGAGAGTTTTATTTAAGCTTTCCTATATAATTTTGCTTTGTGTTTGTCATCATCAAAAAGGGAGAGATTGTTGGCCTAATAAGGCTTCAATGACCAATTTTGATGATAACAAACCTAAGTATCTAAATTGTGCAAATTGAGTGTGTTTATAGGAAAGAAATGATTAGCACAATCAGAGATGCAAAATGGAAGTCATGACGCATATTTCAAATTCTTTGGCGACAAGCATTTAGAACAATATAAGAAATGAAAAAGTGAAGGATTGAAGAACAAGTTGTAAATTTTATTTTTAGGATCTATGTACATTAACTAAACTCATTGAATATTTCGTTTGAAACTTATAGGATTCCTAAAATGTCTTTAAAATATTTTTCCAAGGCATAAAAAGATTAAATTTTTTTTTAAAAAATCAAAATTATGGAATTTTAATACTTCAGTCGACTGTAGCCTTGCGCCCAGTCAACTGCACTGGTTTGGCAGAGGAGATCTTTGATCCAAAAGCAATCCAGTCGACAGACTAAATCAATCCAGTCGACTGACTGGTAGTTCAATCGACCGAACTAGCTATCTCAGTCAACTGAACTGTGTAAAATTGGAATTTCGGCTAAAAATGGCTAGTTTGACATTACCATACATAGCTCAACGGCTAGTTCAGAATTGAGGCCTATAAATTGAGCATTTGAGCTCTGGTTTTAATCATTTCAAAGCCACTCAAACATTCTCTCATACACTCTTCATTCGAGCCTAAAATCTTTGAGTTTTTCATTCATATTTTTGAAGAGAACAAATCTTTTAGAATTCTTTTTGAGCTTCATTGACATATTCTTTTGATAAGCTAGTTGTGTTTCATTGTTTTTACTTCATCTGCTCATTCTAGGAGCGAATCTCTTATACACATTCTTCTTATTTCTCATTTGTGATTGAGAAAGGTATTTCTCAAAAGAGACTATTCCGCCTACAAGGATTGGATTGCTTGAGAAGGGTATATTCTCAAGAGAGACTACTATGCCTACACTAAGTAGAGAGGCTACTCCGCCTATTGAAGGAGTGATAGTGAGAAATTTTCATAGCGGTTGGCTTGAGGCAAGGATGTAGGCCGTTGCGCCGAACCTTGTAAAAATTGTGGTGTCATCTTTTTACTTGCTTTACTTTTTTTATCATATTGTTGTTTATTGTTGCACCACACACACATTTTCATATTTGAATCCTTCTCTATTATTCGTTCGTGTATTTTTAATTTCTTAAACCAAGAAAAGTGTTGAAACTAGAAGTTGTAAACTAAATTTTATACTTGTGCTTCAAATCTTTTAACAAAAGATTTTTAAGTATACTTGTGTATTTAAATATTTAACTTGTAAAGAAAAGCTATACTTGTATTATTAATTATTAAAAATAAAAAAGTGTTGAATCTAGTTAACAAAAAGATTTATTAAGCACTACACTTGCACATAAATCCTTTTAAGAAAGAGTTTTTGATTATAAGATTAATTAAAATATTCTTGTGCCATGAGAATTAAAAAATTGTATATCTATATTTGAATATTTAAACTAAGATTTTTTAAAATATCCAATTCATCCCCCTCTTGGGATCACACACACACTATCAGATTAATGGGAGCGGTGGGAAGAAGAAGGGGACTACGCATTTTTGGGTTTTCAACCTCGAGAATACTTCTGCCGGTTAGCAAGCTAGTGAGAATTCTAGAGAGGTGGTTGAAGGCGAAGAGGGAGCTAGGGTATGAGCTGACCACGGATTTGTAGAGGGAGCTCGGGTATAAGTCGACCACGAATTTGCAGACAGAGCTGAAGAAGTTCGTCCAGTGGTGTACACACCCCAATCTGACCAAGATGAATCTTAAGCACCCATCTCGAATGCGCCATAATGATGAAAGTATGATAATCATGCTCAAGAATATCCTTAAGCAAGCAAAATCACGAATATGGCTCAAAACCCAAAAACTGTAAAAAAAAACCTTTAGACCGTGACATCCCTATTCATACGGCCGCCACCGTTTTGAAAACCATGTCCTTACTTTAGGCCGTGTCCTTACTTTCACTGCCGTAACCATGTTAAAAATTCTAAATTAAGCAGTGATTTTCTTTGTCACGGCAGTTGCCTTTTTATATAGGCCATGACTTTTGAAAATCATGGATGTCCTTTTCACTACCATAAAGGTAGTGACCTGTATTGTACAAAAGAAAAAAGGTAGTGGCCGTCACTTTTACTCCTTTTTGGACAAGTGACAGCATCCCATAAGGGGCCTATGTTGCTCGCCTTGCCTATAAATAGGCAGTGATTCCAAGCTGAAAGAGGGAGAAACATACTTGGAGGCCAAAATTCTGTCAAAATACTACCCCATTCGATATTCTCCCACCCATCCTATACTTCTCGAGCATCATTTCTGTTCTTGCTTGCCTCGGAGGAGTTCTTAGAGTACGTATATTGGTTCGAAGGTATCGTATTCTCACCATCAAGGGGCCATTCAAGGTTGATATTCACACGAGATAACCTTAGGATCCCACGAATCTTCTTAAACCCTCATCCTCTTCCCCCGAGAGTGTCGTGGATAAGGTTTCCATTGTTTTGTTACTTGTTTATCATTAATTTCAATATAAATATTCATTTCCTCCAAGTTTTAATCATTAATGGTATTTTCATAACCTTCTGTTTTGTATATTTACATTTGTTTCAATGCTCACAAACACATTGACCACATCAGAAGCTTACTAAGGTTCTGGAACATACCGGCCGTAACTTTCTTATATCACAGTCGTGTGTTCTGTTAAACCCACAATGACAGCCGTGTCCTTTTTATAGGAGCCGCTACATTTGTGCCTCTTTATATGGGCGGCTACAACATTTTATTATTACAGCCGTCACATTGTTTTAAGGCCAGAAATGCAAAATACCTCTTTAAAACACTCTGTTATCTGTTTATTCCAAGTTTATACATCCTTTTATCGTTTCGTTTAATATTTTCTCTTTCTGTATCTCTATCTATCTTTCTATTAGGTAATGAATGGTAGATTTGTTAGAGGCAAAACTGGCAAGTTCATTATTTTTTAAAACAATTAATCGGTAAAAAATTAACTGGACGGGCAAACGCCGAAACAGGCTCCAGATAAAAATTTTGACGTCGAACAATTAAAAATAAACCCGTGCAACCAAAGTTAATTTAGAAGAATACCTTTTGTAGATCTAATCTTCAACTACGATTTGATTTTGAGTTGAAACTCCAGTTAGATCTTTTACTGTATTCTCTTACGCAATTCTCGAACGTAGTGTGTGCTACTATCCTCCTAGAACTTGTACCAGTAGAGCTCTGATATATTTAAATATTTAAAATATAAAAATAATATCTCAATAATGATATAAAATTATCTAAAACTGGTTCTGCCTACTCGCATATATATAGGGCTATAGTAGGGACATGGGGAGTAATTATGAGTTAGACTTCCAGTGGAACACAGACACGTACCAGAGATTTCTGTAATTATGGAAAGATATGCAGTGGTTTCTGTAATTTTTATAAAACACTGAATTACAGTTCACACCACTAAAGAACTATAATTGCAGTTTGACCTATAATCTCAAGACCTACTTTCATTGAGCTCATGTTATTAAATGCTTACAATTTCTCCCCACGTTAAGATTCCCGATACCTGCCAATTAAATTTAATTACTAAAAATTTAATTTAATCGGCATCTTGATATTCTTTAAGTCCTTTCGCTTAACTTATTTGACTGTCGGATAATTAAATCCACCTGTAGGATTTGGCTCGGTCAAAACTTATAAGCATCCTTAAGGGAGTATTGTCAATCCCGATCTTCGGAACGTGGATTCCGTCAAAAATTAATATTTTTCATATAAATAATACTGCTATCCAATTCACGGGGAATATAGACCCATATAAGATCGCACCCTCTAATGAATCAAAACAACGAATATTAAATATATGCAAATTAATAATTATTTCCGGACCAAGAAGATAAGTACTATTCATAATAACCTTGGAGTGTGAATTAATTTTTATAGTCAGTAGTCAATACTAAATTAATTACCCCAAATGTCTCGTTCAATACACACAAAGTGTACTGGCATAGAGAGTCGAAACAATAGCCGGTACTATTATATGTTCTCCGTAACTATGACAGGTCTACTAAAACTCTGTTTCACAGTCGTACCGATGGTATGTCAATTTCTATCTAAACTGTGAACATAAAACTTATATTGTACAAGAACCTAAAATCTGGTCTTCTGTGTATAAGCCGTACGCTACACACCAAATTAAATACCATACAGGATATTAGACATCCATGCATAACAAAAAAATAATATACATACATTACTCATAAAGATTCTCATAAAATAAAAAATTAAATTTTTTACAATAAAATTAAATACTAAAAACATGATTTTCAGTATACCAACCTTAACAATCTCTCCGTTATACTCAAAATCATGTTTCCATACATCTAACTCCCATGCCATCTACATGACTATCAAAAGTTTTAGCCGGTATGCTCTTTGTAAAGGATCTGCAAGGTTGCCTCCTGATGTAGGCTCTATGTCTGATTGAAAATCTGAGTCTGTGTACCCTAAAGGTACTAGACTGTCTGCCTGGTAAACTAACATATAATCCTTAGTCATTTTCAGGTACTTGATTATATTCTTTACCATAGTCCTATACTCTTGCCCTGTATTAGACGGATATCTGCTAACCATGCCAACAACAAAACAGATGTCGGGTCTAGTGCAAAGAATAGCATACATGAGGCTTCCTACTGTCGAAGTATAAGGAACCGCATTCATCTTCTCTATCTCATCAGGTGTCTTAGGACACTGATCCTTGGATAGAGTGATTCCATGACTGAAAGGGAGAAACCATTTCTTGAAATCCTGCATGCTAAAACGAGCAAGGATATCATCGATATACTTTGCTTGTGATAAGCCCAACATCCTTTGCTTCCAATCTTGCACAAGCTTGATTCCAAAGATGTGACTGGCTACTCCCAAGTCCTTCATATCGAACTGCCCAGATAACCATACTTTAATCGTAGAAAATGCCCCCACATCTTTTTCGATGAGCAAGATATCGTCTACATAAAGTACTAGGAAGATCACCATGCTTCTGTCACACTTCCTGTACACACAGGACTCATCCGCACTTTGATCAAAACTTTAAAAATTTATAGCTTGATCAAACCGAGTGTTCCATGATCTCAATGCCTGCTTAGGTCCATAAATGGATCTCTTAAGCTTACACAACATGTGCTTCTGGCCCTTTGCTATGAATCCATCTGATTGTATCATATAGATACACTCGTCAAGACTTTCGTTAAGAAAAGCTGTCTTGACGTCTATTTTCCAGATTTCGTAATTGAAATGTGTGGCAATGGATAAGAGAATTTAGATAGACTTAAGTATGGCAACCGGTGAAAAGGTTTCCTCATACGTGATCTCTTCTTTCTGAGTAAACCCTTTAGCAACAAACCTAGCTTTGAAGGTTTTAACATTCTCGTCTACTTCTCTCTTTCTCTTGTAGATCCACTTGCATCAAATGAATTTTATCCCTTTGGGTGGTTCTATAAGTTTCCAGACTTGATTGGAATACATAGATTCCATCTCTAAATTCATTGCCCTTTGCCAAAGATCTGCATCTTTGTCTTTTAGTGCTTCATTGTAGTTACAGGGCTTGGTATCCAGTTCTGTCGGGATCCTGTCAAATGACTCTCCTAAGAATATATACCGATCAGGTTGATGAACAATCCTCTCACTACGATGAGGCACTACCTGTGTCTGTGTACTAGCAGTAACATGTTGTACAGAATCTGAACCCTATGCATCAGCACCATGTTATTGATTTGCACCTGTCCCGATAATCCTCCCACTACGGCGAGGTAATGGAATGTCAGTGACTTGTGGTTCCTCTTCTATTTTACTGGTATATTCTCTCAGTTCTTCTAGAACAATTTTGCTTTTAGGCCTGTGATCTATAATATAATCCTCTTCCAAGAATCGAGTATTGGTGCAAACAATGACCTTCTGATCCTTAGGATTATAAAATAAACCATCATTCGTTCCCTTAGAATACCCCACAAAGAAATTGACTTCTGTCCTTGGCTCTAACTTACTCGCGTTCCCTTTAAGCACATGTGCTAGACACTCCCAAATCCGAATGTGTTTCAGATTAGGCTTATGCCCGGTCCACAATTCTGTGGGAGTAGAAGGTACTAACTTAGAAGGTACCAAGTTTAGAATGTAAGCTGCTATTTCTAAAGCGAGTCTCCAAAACAAATCTGGTAAACTTGAATAACTCATCATTGACCTTACCATCTATATAAGAGTCTTATTCCTTCTTTCTGCTACACCATTATACTGTGGAGTGCCAGGTGTAGTCAACTGGGATGTAATCCCCTATGATGACAAGTAGTCCTTAAACTCTCCAAAGAGGTATTATCCACCATGGTTGGATCGCAGTGATTTGATACTTTTACCCAGACGCTTCTTCGCTTTCGTCTTGAATTCTTTGAATTTTTCAAAATATTCAGACTTATTGTGCATCAGGTAAATGCATCCATACCTTGAGTAGTCATCAATAAAACTAACGAAGTACTTAAAGCCACCTCTAGCCCGGATTGTCATAGGACCACACACATCATAATGAACCAGCTCCAACGGCTCTTTAGCTCAATAGCCTTTAGCTAAAAATGGCCTCTTGATCATCTTAGCCTTTAAGTAAGATTCACGGACTAGAAGTGCCTCCACTTCTAATGAACTCAAAGGTCCATCTACTACCAGTCTGTTTATTCTTAATATGACCCAAGCGTAATTGCCAAAGAAATGTTTGGTTCATAAAAGAAGAAAACTTTCTCTTATATGGTAAATTAGATGTGTTATTCATTTATGTTAGTTGGAGCGTAGGAGAGATAGGAGTAATAAAATAAAGATTATCCACCAATGTACCAGAACAGATAACCCGTTATTATTGTTAATATCCATAGAGTTATTAAAATAAACTAAATATCCATTTTTAGCCAATTCAGAAACGAAAACTAAGTTCCTTTTAATGGCAAGTACATAAAGACAATCTCTCAATATTAAAACTCGATCTCTACCAAAACTGAGAGTAACATCTCCTACTGCAACTGCT
>JAOTRH010001051.1:0-11296 GCA_034768845.1 Heliamphora exappendiculata
AAGCATTGTCTAGTCGACTGACCCTCGAGGTCCAGTCGATTGAACCTCAAGAACACCAATCCAGTCGACTGAACCTATGAGTCCAGTCGACTGAACCTACCCAGAAACTGATTCTGAGTTACAGGTTCAACCTCCAAACCTCATATCGAAGGCTCGAAACTCCCTTTTAACATCCTCAAACACACACACGCTTATACCTATTACCAAGGCCACCACAGAAACACCCGGTACCCGATTCCATCCATCGAAACCAACAAAAACCCGATTTTAACCCAAAAACCAACTTTGATATAAAATCAGATCTACCGTGATCTACCCGTTAAAAATAACCACATTTACCCATATCACCCTTATACAACAGTAGGGTCTAGAATCTTACCTCGAAGAGTTTAAAACTCGATGCCTCGAACCACGTGCAAAATCGAGCTTCGTCGGAATTAAAATCTGACCGGATGCTTGCGTAGCCCTCGACGCCAAAACCACAGATCCGTTGTTGGATCACTAGAAACTAAACCTCGGGCCCTCGAGAACTTAGAGAGAAGGCAGAGAGAAAATAAAAAACTAATTGGAGAAATTTTAAAATATATCTTTATGAAAATTTCTAACTCTAGATATTTATAGGCCTCCAAAATATCTTTTTTTTGAAAATTTTCAAAACTCGTGCCACAGCGGCCCACGGCCCCGGGAACCTACCTTGCATGCATATCTAAGCCTGATCATGCATCAAAAGCAGTAAAAATATGCTCGAAAGAAAACACGTAACGCGCGCCCGAAAACGCTAAAAAAAAAAAGAAAACGTGTCAGGGTCTCACAAATCTGGAAGGCTTGGGACGTGTCAAGAAGTTAAAGACGGAGACTCGAGGCTTTATTCTTCTTCAACTTTTAATGCTTTCTAGTTGCAACATGAGCGGCTAAGTTTTTTCTGTTAGTAAGGGATGATAAATCCCTAATTGGTATTCTTAGAAGTAGTTCAAACTTGTTTGTTTATTCTTCATTTTGATTCAATTCATTGTGTGATTTGAGACGTTGACGTTTTAATTAACGAGCTTTCAATTTGATTATTTAGTTCTGTTTTACTCTCTATGATCGTGAAACTGAGATCATACAATTGTTATATCTGTGCATTGATATATGATGTGAGATACTCTATGCTTTATTAGGATGGGTCATACTCCAGACGATCTGTGCCAAAAGATTAGATATAGTGCGCCAGGTTTAGATTCAAGTTTATCTTCTTGATAATCTTTATCAGTCTTGTAGTCGCGATAAGATTGGGTTAAATCAAATAGAGACAAACTAGAGTTTGAATGAAACAAAGAGTTACTGGCTAGAGAGAATTCTAAACCCTTGAGAATCTCTTTCTCATTCGAATTCTAAATTTTTGACTTTCTTAACTTTTTAGTTTAAATAAAATCATAAATCAAATCAAATTCTATTTTCTTAAAGAAAATCATTACTAAAATATTTATAAATAAATCATAATCGCATTCAAAATTCCCGTGGATGATATCCGGACGTTAGCCACTATCCTATGGGTTAGAAGTTAAAATAAGCTTTCAAATAATTATTTTTGGTACGGTACGACATGAGCCAATTTTGGTGTCGTTGCCAGGGATTAAATCACAATTAAAATTTATTCAATAAATATTTTTTGTTCTTGATTTTCTGGTTACTATAATACTGCGGTGAATTAAAATTTTTCCTTTTTTAGGTTTTTCGAAGATTGACGATGAGTAGGAATTGGAACAAACAAGCGCAAAGACAAGAAAAAGGATCATCTCTATCCACGCACTGTGAGTTTTAATTTTTATTTTTTATTTCAATTAGAGAAAATTAAATTTAGGGGGCTTGTTGCCCATTATCAGTATTTCTTTTATGCATGCTCGGTCTTTAATCTTCCAGTTCAGTTTTAGCTCCCTTTGACCCTAAAATTGAATGTACTTTTCAGATTGCCCTAAGAGCTTCACTCAATTCACACACTGCACCTACCATCATGGCTGACCAACAACAACAATAGGTAGACCTTCAGATTAAATCTCTAATCGAGTACTTTACTCCTTTAGAGTATGTGTCACTCTCCTACATCTAGTCTCATACAATTGGAGCTACGCACTATGATATTAAGACCAATATCATTCAGATTCTTCCATCCTTTTGTGGTCTAAGAAATGAGGACCCATACAAGCATATTGATGAATTCCTAGAAATTTGCTCAACGGTAAAAATCAATAACTTCTCTGATGATGCCCTTAATCTGAAACTATTCCCGTTCTCCCTCAAAGATAAAGCCAAACATTGGCTTAATTCTTTAGAACTGAACACCATCACTACCTGGGCTAAACTTCGACAGTTATTCCTTAAAAAATATTTTCCTATAAGGAAGATTAATCAAATCAGATGGCCATCATGAGTTTCACTCAACTCAATGGTGAAACCTTTTATGAGACATAGGAATGCCTTAAAGATCTTATTAGAGCTTATCCTCATCATCGGGTGCCAAAATGGGAGCTAGTCCAATGTTTCTATGATAGGTTGATCCCTCAACACTATCAATTCGTAGATGCCTCTTGCTGTGTAACCTTCATGTTGAAAAATGAGAACGAGGCTTGGGCTCTTTTTGAGAGCTTGAGTGAAAACTCAAAGCACCAAGCCTCAGCCTCTCATATAGATCAATCCATAGCTCCTTCCATCTCGAAAGCCAAAGGCATATACGAGGTTTCTCAAACACCTGACCTAATCGCCACCCTGACACAGACTCTAAGTTAGCTTGTCACACTCCAAAACTCGGGTCACGCAAAAAGTCCATGAACAACTATTTTGAGATACCACAATCCACCAAAATTGCCCGAACTCAAATGGGTCGAAGATCATAACGATAAGATGAAGTTAAAACCTTTGTAAAATGCACTGCCGATGGTTCATTTAATGTAAAAGAGCAGCCTAAAAGATTAAGGTCACGGTCCCCAAGAGCAAGGCTTTAAAATAAAACAACAAAAAATTAAAAAAAACTACCCAGACCGCTTAATCGGTCAAAAGACTGCTTGAGCGATCCCTACCAGGATATTATTTTTCTCACTACCTGCATAACAACAAAGAGTTCATTTTGATCGCTCGATAGACCACTCGAGTGGTTCGTTGAGTAGTCTGGCTCTGGACCAACTTTTCAAAATGTAACTTTTCCTCCCAAACACTTAACCATTTTCTAAAATTTTTAGAAAATTTTCAAAGCAAAAATCAAGCCCACAATGCCTACTAAAACAAGGCTTAAAATCCTCCCTTGAGGCACAAACGTTGTAATGAAGCATAAAACAATCGAACACAATTTTAGTAAAACATTGAAACCAACGATAACAGAAAATAACAACAAACCCAAAGATACTTTCACGAATCTTACAACATACATACATTGAAATAAACGCCCCAAGGCTAATAAAACATGCTTTCAAGATCAAAGCAATAAATATCATTACATGATCTAATAACAAAATCGGTAATAAACTATCGAATAACAAAACTACTATAAATAAACAATGAGTTTTGTCTTCTGCCACTCCGGTTCCACAAGATCAAGCCACGTGATCCAAATCACTTGAAAAAGGTTTTTAAAATTTCACAACGTGAACCGAAACCCAATAGGAATATACAATAATGAAGTAAAAGTAAGATATGCATTCATATAGTATAAAAATGACTCAGCTTCATGAGTCTCAAAACGATTTTCTATCCTTAAAATCACACATTTTCATGTAACCCAAATAGCGCCAAGCAGTTTAAGAAACCATAAACAAAACGTTATTTTTCAATCGATTCCCATAACCGATAATGATTCCTATGTACCGACTCTGTCGCATTGGGGACAAAGGTAACAACTATAGACTCTCGCTTATTAGCCTATGCTCGGGGTATCCAATGACTCACTAGATAATGACAAGTTTTATACGGAGCTACAACAACAACGCCTCCACTGGGGCAACCACTTAATTTACGGGGATTAACCTGAAGGAGCGAATCACCTATTTACGCAAAGTTTTTGAACTTTCACCGAGGAACAATGTCGGCCCAAATACACATACACATTGTTACGGCACATCTATGAAATCGTTAAAAACACGTAGCTCACTAAAAAAATGTTTGTAAATACACACTGTGAGATACAAAATGTTCAACGACATTCTGTGACCTCATCTATGTAACCATGGAGACAACCAACATTTTCAAAATATTTTCACTATTTCAACCAAATAGTTTAAAAACCATGGCTCAACCCCAAAGGATGGCCCCAACCTCCAAAACTAGGTTTTCACAACCTTTATATAAATCTCTTCGATTTTCAAAACTCATTCTTTCAAAAACCACGGACGGACACATACACTCGTCCACCAACTTGTAGTAAACCATAAAAACACATAATATACTCTTTCATCCAACAAACATGGATTAAAAATAAAGTTCAACAGTAAATGCATCTTTAAATGGTAGAAATACATATAAACACATGGATCACCCTTTTTAAAGCACGATAGCCTAAAATCCTACCTCGATGAGTTAAAAACTCGACGCTTTGCACTCTAGAGAGAAACCAAAGTCATTAAAATGAGAATCCGCTCAGATGAACGTGAAGCCCACAGTGAAGATAATAAGGATCGACTATTGAAATGTCAAAAATTAAGCCTGAACCACACTCAAATCTAGAGAGAAGGTAGAAGATCTGATCTACCTTCAAGAAGAAGCTTTCTCAACAAGCTAGGGTTCAAAATCAAGACAATGAGCTAGCAATATATAGCCCACGCCAAATAAACCGATCAATTAGTTTGAAGACCAATCAAGCGGTCTCACTAGGAAGGAAAATTTTTAACTTTAATATACAGCGCCAACGGTTCTGGGATCAAACCCAACATGTATATCTAAGCTATCACATGCATGGCACATATAGAAATATGTTTTTTTATAACGATTAAAATAATTACCACGCATAAAAATATACATTACAAAAATTAAAATGACCTGAGTCTCATAACTCTCCCCCTTAAGGAATTTCGCCCCCCAAAATTCACCATGAGGTTAGGAAGAAAATAGCTTTGGGTATTTAACATGAACTTCGGACTCAAACTCTCACGTAGCTTCCTCGACTTCGTGATAAAAGTCACAGAATCTTGACATATGCAATGGTCATCCCTCTCAATAGTTGCTCCTTCGTGTCCACATTCTTCACCAATCGTTCTTCAAAAGAAACATCCTCATCCACCCTCAACTCTGCCCAATCCAAGACGTGTGATGGGTTAGGCTCGTACTTCCAAAACATAGAAACATGAAACACATTGTGCATAGATGATAGCTGAGGAGGCAAGGTCAGATGGTATGTCACCTCTCCAATCCTCTCCAGGATTTCAAATGACCCAACAAAATGCGGCGATAACTTCCCGTTACTGTCAAATCTCATCAAACCTCGGCGTGGTAAGATTTTCAAAAATACATGGTCCCCCACCCTAAACTCCAAAGGCCTCTTGCTCTGATCGGCGTAATTCTTCTAATGACTCTAGGCTATCACTAAACATTGGCAAATCTTAGTAATCTTTTTCGTCGTTTCTCACACTAAGTCGGGTTCCAAAACTGTAATTTCTCCCACATCTGTCCAACACACTGGCAACCTACATAACATGTCATACAAGGCCTTAAAGAGCGCCAACCCAATGCTAGACTGATAACTGTTGTTATACGCACACTTTGCCAATGGTAAATGATTTTCCTATGAACCCCAAAAATTGAGCACACAAGCTCGCAGCATATTCTTCAGAATTTGTATAGTCCGCTCGGATTAACCATCTGTCTAAGGATGAAAGAAGTGCCGAAAAGCAAGCTCGACCCCAGAGCTACCTAAAGACTTTGTCAAAAGCGCAATGTAAAGCGTGGGTCTCAATCGAAAATAATAGATACAAGCACTTTGTGTGACTGAACAATCTTGCTGACATACAACCTACTCAACTTGTCCATGGAGTCCTTCGCTTGAATGGAAAAAAATGTGCAGACTTCATCAATCGGTTAATCACAACCCAAATAGTGTCATATTTTTTTGGCGATCTAGGAAGTCTTGATACAAAGTCTATCATGATGTTCTCCCACTACCATTCCAATACTACCAACGGTTGTAGCAACCCTTCATGTCTTTAATGCTCTACCTTCACTTATTGACAAGTAAGGCACCGAGAAATAAATTGAACCACATCTTTCTTCATTCCCTTATACTAGAACAGATGGTGCAGATCATGATACATTTTAGTGTCAGGGTTGTATACTAAAAATTATGGATTTTATTTAGTTTTAGTATTTATTTTTATTTTTAATAAAAAAAATTTTATTTTATGATAATCTTAATGAGCAATAAATGTAATATCATTTCTTCAATGTTATGCATAGTTATCCTTTATTCTGTACAGTATTTAATCTGGTGTATAGAGTAGAGCTTGTACATGGAAGACTAGATAATAGGTTCTTGCAGAATATAATATTTTGTTCACAGTTTGGATGAAATTGGACAAATCATCGGTACGACTATAGTACAGAGTTTTAGTAGGCCTATCTTGGTTATGGAGAACAGATACTAGCGTCGTCTATTATTTTGACTTTTTGTGCTAGTACAATTTGTGTATATTGAATAGGACCCCATTGGGGTAATTAATTTTATACTAACTCTATAAATTAATTTACACCTCAAGATTATTATGCGTGCTTATACTCTTAATCTCGAAATAATTATTATTTGCGTATATTTAATATTTACTATTTTGATTCATTAGACGGTGCAATCTTTTATGAATTAATAGTCCCGGTGAGTTGAATATCGGTATTAATTATTTGGTGAATATTAATTATTGACGGAATTCACGTATCGATTGTTTGGGATTGACAATACCCCATTAAGAAAATTTATAAGTTTTGACCGGATTAAATCTTATAGGTGAATTTAATTATTCAGATGGCAAATAAGTTAAGTGAAAAGATTTAAGGAATTTTAAGAAACCGATTAAATTAAATTGTCAGTAATTAAATTTAATTGGCAGGTGTCGGGAATCTAAATATGGGGAGATGAGTTAAATATTTAATAACATGAGCTCAAATAATCGATTTTAAAAATATGGTTGGGAGTGCAATTATAATTCTTTAGTGGTATAAACTATAATTTATATTTTTATAAAATTGCCTCAGGGGCAAGCGGGTTTTCATAATTACATTAGAAGTCCAAGTCATATTTACTCAACAGGCCCCTACTGTAGTCCGATATATATGCGGTTATGCTAAACATAAATTATAAGTCGTCTTTCAAGACTAGGATTTCCACGTATTCCTTATTATGATTAGTTTAGCAAGTTTAAGTTCATGAAGGATAGTAACCCACTCTACGCTTGTGACTCTCATTGAGAATACAATAGAAGGCTTGACCAGCGCTTCAACTTGAAGGACTCACATTCGTGGTTGTTGCAATAATCGAAATCAAACTACCAGATTTCGAAAGGTATAATCCCGAATCTAATTTTGGGAGTACGGGTTTTATCTTGATCATTCGACATCAAAAAGTTTTAATCTGGAGCCTGTTTCGATAATTTTTCATTCAATAATTTTTTATCGAAAAATTGTATTCAAATCAATGATCTTGAAAGTTTGACCCTAACAATTGGTATCAGAGCCGTTTTGATTACGTTTATAGTTAATCGAGAGACCGGGTAGATTTAGATCTGTGCTAACTTTGTTTTGCAGGTGTTCTAATTTCGATTTTATGATCGTCATTATTTTTATGCTTGATTGAATGTGTGGATGATGATTTTTTTTTTTAAATTGTGAGGGTTGATCGTGATAGTTTAAACTTTTTTAGTTCGAATGTGAGCCTTCGAAACATAGATTTTCGATGTAAAAGTTTTTATTATTATTTTTAAATATTTTAAAAATTTTAAGAACATGCTTGAATGTCCAAGAACACGAAGAACGGCTAGCAATGTAACCGGTGGTTCCAATGGTGGTTTTGGGTGTTTCAGATCACTGATCGTGACGGTTTTTGCACAATTTTAAAATACGTTTTTTTAGTAAGTTTTTTGCAAATTTTGTGTATAAAAAGAGCAGCAAAATAGGTAAAAAAATGCAGCAAAAAGGGGCAGCAAAATAGCCCACCCACGACGACTTTGGCCAGCGACTTGGGGGCTGTTTTTGGCTCGATTTTAAAACTTTTTTTGGGACAAGTTTTGTGCAATTTTTTAGACACAAAATAGTAGTAAAATAGGATGAAAAATAGTCCAAAAACATAGCAAAAATCTAGACAAAAACAAGTCAAAATTGGCAACATAAGACGATGGCAGGCAGCGATAGTTTAGGAGTTGTTCGGGGCCATTTTTTAATGCTTTTCGAGACTATTTTCAAGGCATTATTTCGGGCATTGTATTACTGGATATCAGTGCTAAAAATAATGCAAAACGGGTGCTGAATCAACCACATAAAGAAGGTAAAACAAGCAACGCAAGTCAGGGCGGCGTAGGTAAACGGCTGCAGCTTCTTCGGAGGTTTTTGATGGCTATTTCTAGGGTGTTTTCGAACCAGGAGATTTTACAAAAAAAATAGTATATTTTGTTAGTTACATTTTAAAAAAACAAGGACAAAAATGGAGTTCGAATGAAGCCAGAACGGCATCGAAAAGTTGGCGGCACAACAGGCGGCGCAGTAGCAGCGGCAGTAGTGGTTCAACCACCATCAAAAGCCGTTTTTCTTGATATTTTCAAATCAAGTTTTTTACATAAAAATAGTATATTTTGCTACCTACGTTTCAGAAAAAACAGGAACGAAAACGAAGTTCGGAAAGAGGTCGAAAAAGCCTCTGAAAGAGGCTGGTGTAGTGCTGCCGGTGGGTGGCCAACGGTGGTGGCTGTTTTAGGTGGCTCCGAAGGCTATTTTCTGATATGTTTTGATCGAGAAGTGCTGTATATCTATAATACTATGAATGGATGAGTTCTGATTAAATTTTGATAAGAATAAGCTATTTTCTGCAACGATTGAAAGACTAAAAACCTATTTGAATACAAAAGCTTAAAACTCGATAGAGTTTCACCTCAATCAAAAAATCGGACAATATTTATCTTATTTATTTATTTATATAAATTGCGTGGATGATAAATATTGGATTTATATTTCCTGTTTAATTTAATTAATTCGAGAAATTTCAGTTTTAATTAATATTCTGTAAAGAAAAATAAATTACTTTTTTTATTAAAATTTTTTTAATTAAATGAAAAAATTTCAAAAAATTTATGTATTTACAAAATAACACGTTTAAGATGAATTTTTAATAAATTGTATATCTTGGAAAATGTGAAAATTAATTCTGAATTTTTAGATTAATTAAATGGAAAAGGTTTAATTTTAATAAATTATTATTTTTAAAATTTTTTTATAATAAACTGTATTTGAATGCCTTTATTCAATACCTTAGTTGTAAAGTAAAGAAAAAATCGTGCATTCAATTTTTTTTACACATTAAAATACAGAAAAGATGGTTTAAAAAATCAAAATGTTTTGGAACGTGTGATTTTTCAAAATTAATAAATTTATTTTAATTAAACAGTTTTTATAACCCTCACAAATATTTTAAAAAACTAAGTGGGCGATAAAATTTATTCACAGATAAATCACGCGATCTTTATTACCAGTTCGTATGTGATGTAATTAATTCTACCTATTGGCAGTAAGGCCTTCCTCTCTATCGGACAGAATTAATTGTGGTATCGCCGGTACAATCTCTTTTAGAGATAATTCTAGATAATTGTTAGTATATATCACTTCTCTATCTCAAGGGTTTATTGTGAAGTGATTGATTTGGAATTAGGTGGTGGTTAACACTTAGTTTTAAATAATAGTATACTCTCTATCTGAGTCACTGCTATTAATTATTAGACCAAAACTACATGAGCTATTTAATTTTACTTGACACGGTATATTGTCTAGATAGTAAAATTAATAGGAATTAGCCTATCTGGACAAACGATGGATAGTAGATATTCTTCCATCGAGGCATACTATTCACAGGCTACCAGGCTACTAGCAAATTTTTTTTAAATGGTAGAGGGAACTAATTTAAAATAAAATTTAAGATTTTTGCTCATGGATATAGCTTTAACTATTGATGGTATTCTTAGAATGCCAGCAAATGTGTTTGTTTCTGAAAATGGTTCTTTCTCTAAGCCGAAAGACAAGAATAAAAAAAGATTCAGAAACAGGGTGACACGATTTTCAAGATAGTTAGTGAGCCACGGACTGGTGTGAAAAAGATAAAAAAATAAATATTTTTACTGCAACCAAACACAGCACTGAAAAAAGCAATGCCCAGTTTTTCTCAGCAAATAGAACAATCAAAATAATTTCTATTCACTAGTTGTGAAAACATATTTAGTGGTGTTATTTACTGGTACCTAGTGTGTAGATACGGGAGCCACTAATCATCCCTACAATTCATTGTAGGGGTTCCAAAAAACTCAATAATTTAGTTATGGAGAGATTTACCTACATATGGGCAATAATACCAAGACGGCAGCAGTTGCAGTAGAAGATGTCACTCTTAATTTTAGTAGAGATAGGGTTTTCTTTTAAAAGGTTACCTTTATGTACCGTCCATTATAATGAACTTAGTTTTCATTTCTAGATTGGTTAAAGAGAATATTTAGTGTATTTTAATAACTCTGTGGTTATTAAGGATAATAGGTTATCGCTCTGGTACATTGATCGATAATTTTTATGTTCTTACTCCAATCTCTCATATACTGCAATTGACTTATGAATTGAATAACACATCTACTTTACCATATAAGAGAAAGGATCTTTCTTTAATGAATCAAACGTTTCCTTGGCACTTACGTTTAGGTCATATTAATCTATAAAAGATAAATAGACTTGTAGAAGATGAACCTTTGAGTTCATTGGAAGTGGAAGCACTTCCATTCTGTGAGTCTTACTCAGAGGGTAAGATGACCAAGAGGCCCTTTTCGACCAAAGGCTATAGAGTTAAAGAACCGTTGTAACTGGTTCACTCTGATGTATGTGATCCTATGACTATCCAGGTTAGAGGTGATTTTCAGTACTTCATCAGTTTTATTAACGACTACTTAAGGTATGGATACATTTACTTGACGCACCGTAAGTCTAAATGCTTTGAAAAATTTAAAAATTCAAAGTGGAGGCGAAAAAGCATCAAGTGACTACGATCCGGCTGTGGGGGTGAGTATCTCTTTGGAGAGTTTAAGGATTACTTGTCATTATAAGGGAT
>JAOTRH010001051.1:13809-24344 GCA_034768845.1 Heliamphora exappendiculata
TCGTCTATAAACACAATTACGAATTGGTCTAGAAAGCTTCTAAACACCTTATCCATCAGGTCCATAAACACAGCATGTGCATTCGTTAACCTAAAAGGCATCACCACAAATTTATAATACCCGTACGAATCCTAACGGCAGTCTTACGTATAGCCGACTCCTGCACTCTCAATAATGGTATCCTTCCCATAACTCTATCTTTGAGAACACTCTGGCTCCTTACAACTGGTCGAACAAGTCGTCTACCCTAAGCAATGATGCTTTTTCTTAACCATCACCCTATTCAATTATCGATAGTCGATACACATCCTCAGCATTCCATCCTTCTTTTTCACGAACCGTACAGGTGCTCCCCATGGTGAGACACTAGGTTAGATGAATCCTTTTTTTTAATAACTCTTGTAATTGTTCCTTCAACTCAAGTAGCTCAGTAGGTGACATTTTATAGGGAGGAATAGATATGGGTACTGTGCTCGAGTAGAGATCGATTGTATTCTTTCACTTCTTGGTCTGGGGGTAACCCTGGTAAATCATCTGAAAAAACATCTAGAAACTCACAAATAACTGGTACCTTCGAAAGCTTCTTTTCTTCCATCTCTACGTTCATCACATGTGCCAAAAATCCCTGGCAACCCTTCTTCAACATTTTTGAAGCCTTAATGGTTGACACGATACGGATAGATGTTCTACTCTTGTTCCCCTGGAAAACGAATTTCTCCTCCCCGGGTATCCTAAAGATTACTCTTTTCCTAAAACAATCTAGCGACACATGGTAGGATGACAACCAGTCCATCCCAAGAATCAAATTAAACCCAGACATAACCAAAGACATCAAATCTACTAACATCTCCCTATCTTCTTTCTTCAACACACAATCTTTACACACACTTTTAATTACCACTATAGCCTTACAACCATCAAGACTAATACCGCCGCTTAAACCTAATGCGTCACTAGGGCCAACACATACCACATAGACTAAACGGTCCACAGATATATGCTTACCCATACGAACCCAATTACAACCCACGTTATAACATAATATACATTCGCATCTTTCCTTCACATACGTACCATCGACCCAATAATTTTTTAACCGAATAGTACTAACTCCTGATTCTAAAATCTCTTACCATCATCACTTAATCCCTTCACACAATCTCTGCCACACAACCAAACCAAGAATCACTTTCGCATTTTAACTATTTCATCTTACCCGCATTTTACCAAGACATTCGATTCACTCAAGGCCAATCACAAAAACCATACCCATTAATTCGTATAGTTTCACTTATGCTTCCACTATTCTCAACTAAACACTTATTCTCCCCGCATACTCACACTAAGTTGCTTCGCAACTCCACAAAAAATAATAGAATTATATCACCTTTCAACTTCTCATGCATAGAGTCCACACATTTTCATGAAAAAATTCCTTCTCTATACAAGCAATATTTATGCACTAAGCTAAACAAGTTTGTCCTAACAGGTCACATCACAAAAGATTTTTGAAAGTAACTTTCTTGTGACTCACACCGATACCACAAAGAAAATCGAATACCAACTCCATACGAGTTACGTAGTCTAGATGTTAAATGAATATAAATCGATACTTAAGAACTTATCACATGAACAACTCAGTCTATCTAAAATGCTCACTCCACCACTCAACTAATTTTCAGCGTTAGCGGGACTAACTATTTCCACAAACTCCTTAGTACTCAAATCCTTGAATTATTTAACTAAAGAGTTACCAGTCCTTCTGGCCTGTATTGCAATTCATCTTGCGCTATGTTCACCCGTCTTGCGTAATTGTTCATCTTGAGAACCGTCATCCTTATTCTAATCTGAAAACTTAGTCCCTTCTTAAACCTTCTACACCTTGTCTCCTCATTAGGTATAAGCTGGGTGGCATATCGTGACAACTCTGTAAATTTCATCTCGAATTTTTCCACAGTCATTCTTCCTTATTCCAGGTCAATAAATTCTTGCTCCTTCTCATGCTTGTAGTTTACGGGCTTGTACTGCTCATTGAACGCTTTCTCAAAACAGTCCCAAGTGATTCTCTGGGGTACAGGAGATTCAACTCCTAGCATTAGCATTTTCAGTAATCGCTCTATGGCTTCTCACCAGTGATACGCTTCTTGTTTGAACATAAAATCTATGAAGTCAATCCTATTATCTGCATCTATCCCCAACCTATCCAAAATATGCACGGCATCCTTCAACTAGTTTTTTACTTCTGAAGGGCTAAGGGTTCATGTGAACTCCTTTGCACCCAGATCCTCAAATTGTTTGATTAAGGGGTTACTATTCCTCTCAGCTCGCATTATGATCCAACTCGCGTTCTATTCAGTCAGTCTTACGATTGCCTCCAACATCCTAGCGGTTGAGTCAGGTTCTATTGGTCCCACTTTCAGAGATTCTTCTTGTCATGCCTCATTATATTGGTTCAGGTTGAATGACGCTTCGACCGAATTTCTCCAAGCTCCTTCCTATTGTAGGAAAGTTATGACTTAGGGCTCGACACAGAAGTTCAACTTATAGACATAAGGATAAGAACAAACTATCTATGGAAGGTTTTAATGACACAAGATTCGTCCCCCTTAATCTGATAACCCACTTAGACTTCGCAAAAAGACAGCAACGCAAGGCCCCTCCCAGGTTATTTCTCCAATTTGATAACTTGCTTAGACTTCCAATTGGGACCCTACGTCTACAGAACACATTTTCTAAATGGACCTCAAAGCCAAGTCAATCAGATGCTCAAAGGCAACGGTGTGACAACCCCAGGCCTAAATCACTCTTCTCAACAAACCGCGAGATGACATGCTTATCCTATGGTTTACCACATACCATACTCTAACAAGTCTACAGAACCTATAACCTAGAGCTCTAATACCAAAATGTAACACCCCGCTCCTACAAGGCACCAAACCTGTACAAAGAAATGTGATCCCACCGTAGACCAGCAGCCAAAGAGAAATACAAGGGATAAAAATATTGAGAGACCAAACAAGAACTTCTAAGCGCTCATAACACCTTAATGTCAAAAGAGGTATATATGAGTCACTAAGAATTCGCTATCCTAAGGGCATACATTACTTCTAAAACATCAAAAACCTTCAGAGTCTTATACATGAAACTCTTCCAAAACTAAAAACTAAACAAAAGAAAATCGAATCAAAATTATTCCCAACACCGAAACCAAAACTACTCAACGACACTTGTGGTGGACCAACTCCTAGCCATTCCTAGTATCTGTAACCACAAAGGTTACAGAAGAGCGCACTTAGTATTATTATGAACAGAAAAGACAGTTACTTAGTTAAGGATAACTTAAAACTCTTTCTAAAATAATTCATCACATTTTCTATGAAAATATAGAAACTGATGCATTTGCTTGGACATGAAAATATCACAAATTATACAGAATCTTCTCAGTATTGCAAATAGAAATATGTTCTTGGCTCAATCGCCACAAATTTAAAATGCATGGCCACTTTCTCAATTCTAGTTTCAAACCCCAACAGTGTCCAAGTAGTCATTAACCTCACAACAGAGAATTTTGACAGTACCGTAGCCTCAATTTTCAATGCACGGATATCAATATGATGGAATGAGGGCCACTCTTTATCAAGCACGAGTGGTGTGCGCTAAAATTTGGGACTCAGCCCAAAAGTCTTACAGATAAAAACTCCCGCTTAACAGGAAACCCCCTATAGGATCAAATGAAAAATTTATAATTGGGTAACCTCCCTCATTACGGGATATAAATGGCTGAAAATTCTTGTAACTTTTTACTTTAGAACAATCATACAACATTAACCATACATTTATAGTAACATCATGCTAGCTCATAATATCATGGATAGCACACTTGAATTAAAAATATCATGACTTTTGAAAACAACAAGTTCATGCGATCGTCAAATTAGTCATAATTCAAAACATGCACTTCAAACTATTTTCATGCATCATTTACATAAACTCAAGTTCAAGATAATGGCTAAGCACTCTCACCTTGTATTATATGCATATGAACCGAGCCTCCCTTGACAAGCTACGCAGAACTCTCGGGTTCTACAACCTTTCGTACCTAGCAAGCAAAACACGACTCAACCGTTAACACAGAATCCTTCCCTTTTAGCATGTGAAATTAAAACAATTCGGACCATTGAATGTTTTCTTTTGTTTTAGGGACCATTGCTACTTTTTTTTTCAGGTTTAAGGGATATTACGCACTTGCCCAATCCTTCACTTATTTAAGGATTTAACATAACCATTTATTACTCTCTTCTAATCATTAAATTTCAAGATACCGCAGCATTTTGAGGTATTTAGACTTGAATTTGGATTATGATTTTTGGTGACGATTTAGATTAAAATATTCTCTACAACTTTCATGTTTTACACCGACGCCAAAACCTAAGAAACTAGGTGAAAAACTTGATGAAAACAAAAACGGTTCAGCACATGCACACAAAATTGGCCAGAAAAGTGACTCTGTTAGTCTTGGTTTTGGGCTTTCAAAACAACTCAAAGTGAGCCCATTTTTGGATATGTCCTAGTTTAACATATCTCCTACAAGTTTCATGTTTAGTACAAAAGGTAATTATTTGGAACAAGTTAGAGATTTTAGCCATTTTATAAAATAGATTCTGTTATCCACCAAAACTAAGCAGAGCCGATTTTGGATAGAGACTTTGAAATATTTTTGAGAGTTTTCTGAGGCATCTAGGTCTAATTTTTGGATAAACATAGTTTAATATGTTAGAAATAATGTTCATGTAGACCACTTTTGAAATAAGTCACTAAAAATAGTAGTTTTGGGCTACACAAAAATATGTGATAGATGTATCCTTTGAGGGCTGAAACACAACAGAGAGTTTCAAAGGGGTTTGGAATCCACAAAACTCAATATATTGGGCTCATTTTTAGTGGGTATCTATGTATATATGGTATCTACAACTTTCATGTTTTCGACAAAGCTCGGATCTCATTTTAAACTAGAATTTTTAGGTCTACATTATTGGCTGGTCTAAAACCAACACACTTTGGTAGTATTGCAATATCTCGAGTTCCACTCACTCAAATGCATTCAAACTAATTTTGGATGAAAGATAACACAAAACCCTAGGTTTGGACATAAAGAACATGCGTATATTAGGTTTCTATATTGAGTTATGATATTCCAAAGATTAGGGCAGAAAGCTCAAAATGCCCAAAACTCAGGCCTATTTTGGTTCTAGACTCTTAGTGTCATGTGTGTAAGTTTTTGACCCATCTTCTTTGTATACATGTGTTATACTTCAGTATATCAATATTTCAGAGCTTATAGAAGTCATGAAACCCATGAAAACACCCACCCCAACTCACAACTTCAACATTCATACCGAACAGTCCCAAAAATTTAACCATGACGCCTTTATTTTTGAGTTTTCGATTCTTGATCTTTGATTTGTGTTTGAAAATAATGAAAGAGGTATTTGATATGTATAAAATTAGACATGTTTGAGCCTTGATTACCATGTTTAGATGGTTTTTCTTGGTAATGGAAACCCTTGGACTTAGCTTTCAAGCTCCATGGATTATCCTTTTTCTTTCTTCTCTTTTCTTCTTCTTCTTCTTCTTTTTCTTCTCTCTCTCTCTCTCTCTCTATATATATATATGCATGAAATTATGAAGAAAAAAGGGTGAATTGGGTCTCTTTTTATAGCCAAACGTCAAATAGAAAGCTTCATTGGGAAGCTTGGTTAACCAGAGGTTTAGGAACCTAACTTTAGTTTCTTTATACTTAACTTGAGTTTGTGAAACTTGCTCACAAAGTTTGACATATTCTCCTAGGCTAGCCACTTAAAATTTGGGTATTTTTCACATAGGTTCGTTTATTTACTTTTTGAGCTTAACTCTTGTCTTAAACGGCTTGGGCTTATAAATTTGACTTCTTATCCCCAATATTAGGGTTTTAATATATGCTTGTGTAGTTCTCACTCTGTCCTAGGTCTCGGGATGAAAAATGTTAAACCGTCGGGCTGGTTCTTCTTACTGAACTTAGGTTCGAGATTTCATTTCTTTTGAGATGTTTTTTTTTTCTATTCGTATCTTGAGTTCAGGTTGTTACATGAATGTATCTATATATGCTTGTGAATGTTAAATTCCTTTTGATAGCATACTCTCTATACATTCTATGATTAATGTTTGAAATTTGAACAATACTTCGTACATATTTTAATAAGCTCAAAATGCTTCTGAGTTAATATTACAAATCATCTTATAAGTGTATATTACACTGTTTGTTGTATGCCTAGCTATTGAGAATGCATATTTTGTTTAAGGCATAACAATAAGGGGAGAACTCTTGTTAAAAATATTTTTAAATATTTTTTAGAAAATATTAAAATTATTGTAATCATTAAAAAATAGAAGATTGTTAGCTCAAGGGCTTTTTATTTAGATTTTGATGATTTTTATAAATTATTTTCTCATAATCAATTTATTTAAAAGGATAATATTTAATATTTTCAAAAAAATGTTGTGTTGACACAAAATAAACAAATGAGTTGACACATTTAGCCATATGAGATGACTCATATTTCAATGGATTAAATACTTAAGTATTCTTGAATGAGAATATTTTGTGTTGACCCCAATTGATAATTGAGTCAACACTTTAAGGTAAAGAATACTTGAAGATCTCAAGTGTATCAACATTTTTGAGAATGTGAGTTGACACCCTAACATATCCGTTGAAGATGTTTTAGGTATCAAGAATTAGTGTCGATACATATAGGTTTTGAGTCAACAGAAAATAGCCGAAGCTCTTTGTACTCAAAAAGAGTCGACACAAACTGAGTTTAAGTCGACACAAAAGTGGTTCCTCACTTTTGTTATTTGAAACTTTGAATCGACACAAATTGAGGACAAGTTGACACAAAAGTACCGAGGCCGCCTACAGATTTTGTGAGTTGACAGAAATTGAAGACGAGTCGACATAAATATCCCGAACTCGCCTAAAGAAATTTTGAGCTGACACCAAAGTCCAAATGAGTCGACACAAATCCCCTGAAGGTTTCTGTAGAATTTTAGTGTCGACACCAAAGACAAAAATGGTTGATACAAATTGTCCTCTTCGAAAAGCTGAAGAACTATGGAGTCGATACCAAAACCAAAATGTGTCGATACCGTTATGTTGGTAAGAAGCATGCAAAAATCGTGTCGATACCTCAGAAGATTTGAGTCGACCCAATCACTTGAAGAACCATACCCTAGACATTTTGCGTTGACACATTCTTTATAAGGAGTTACTCCAACGGTCATGAAACCTCAAGAGCTTATATAAGGAGTTACTCCTCAGCATTTAAAAGATTAGCAGACCTTCTATCACTGTTGTATTGCTTGATTCAAAGTCATATTCTTCAAGCTGCCATTTATTGCTCTAACTCCAGCTCATATATCTCATCTCACTTTATTTATTCATTTATTGTCAATTATTTTTATAAAGAGAGTGAGTGATACTCATTAAATTCTCAGATTTATTGTATCCAATGGTAAGTCACCATTTGTCTTTTGAGTGACTAAGTAAATCTCATTAAAAAAAATTCAAGAGATTAGAAGAAAAATAAGGGCGTATTTTTCGTAGGATCATCTTACAGTTGTAAAATGTTTTGAATACACCTGTAATCATTCTGATTTAGTAAAATTCTCAAGAGGAGTCTTGAGTAGTGGATGTAGGCTTGAAAGAAGGCAAACCACTATAAATCTTGGTATTTGGTTCATTTTCTCTATTCATAACCTCTTTAATACTTACATTGCTTTAATATTTGATTATACTTGCTATATTTATTTGTATTATTAAAAAAATTTCGAAAAATTTTTAAAATTGTTATTATCTTTTTAAGACCCAATTCACCCCCTCTTGGGTTGCCTAAAACTAATATTAATTAATTCTCCAATTACTAATTTAAACTCCATAACACACCAAACACCCAAATCTCAATCTCACCCCTTCGCTAGAGTTTCAAATTTAAAACAAGATTCAACATTTACCAACACCCAACTTCACATGACCCAATTAATTTCACAAAACAACACTTAACTTCCTCCAAATCCCAACTCACAAGCTCCATAAAACTAAGGTTTTCAAAACAAAGAGAGTTTCATATCATTTTTCATAAATTAGAAGAATTAATCACATATTTAAGAGATTTATTCAAAATTAGTCAAAATTCTATCTCAATGAATCGAAACTTGAAATTTTTAAACATTGAAAAATATCCAAACTCGCCGAATAAAAAATAACGTACTCTTGACGCCTATAACAATCTTTATTCTTGCAACTTTGTTTAACTATAAGCCTTTGATCTTGAAATCTTAGAGACAAGGGGAGGAGCTCTTGCTCCAACAAATGGTTGAGGAAGATATGAGAGATGGGGGAGGAAGAGAGAAAGACGTTGGGGAGAGGAGGGAAATGAGAGGCTTGATCTTTCATTTGGCTTCCTAAAGAAGCTAAGGGGGTGGGGCCCACTCACCCAACTCACAAATCAAAAATTATATTATGATGTATTTTTAACTCTTAGGAATGTTTAAATTAATTTGAAATTAATATTTGTATTTTAATATAAATTTAAGATTTTTATATTTAAAAATTATGAAAAAATTCAAAATTATTCATGAATTAAATTTTTCGAGCCTTCGTACGCATAGGCAAGTCTAACGAAACTTATTAAAAAGCTATCGAATCCATGCACCACACACATAAAACAAGTATATAAGGTCAGAACTAATGCTTCACTGGTAAAATATTATGTAAATATTTAATTACAAAAATTCTAAAACAAGACCAGGTTTCACAGATTATCTTTTATGTATCATAACAAATTAATCTTTGAATAAATTTTCTTTTGAAAGTGTATATATTATACAAATAATATTAACTCAACAACAAACGATTAGTTTCTTAGGTAGAATAGAAGGGTTTTTTCTTTTTTTTCTTTTTTTTTTGTCTCAAATCTTGATTGGAAGTTCATAAATATTTTCTTTCTACCGTCAATAATATCAATACTTTTAATTTAGAATTGCATGAACCGGACACAAAATAATGGTGAGAATATAAGTAAAAGCATAGAAGTTCTAAAAGCATACCTTTGGTTTGATTAATTTTAAACCCAGATGTGTGATCTTCCCTTTGAAACCCAAAACGTGAATTGGCAGGAAAACTAGAAATTGAATAGAAAAAGGGTGGGGGGAGGAAATACTGAACTAAAACTTTGATGTGGCTTAACTTCTCGATAGAAGAGCTGTTTGAGGATGATTCCAACATTTTGAGTCCCAATCAAAATGCATTCAGTTCTCAATCAAATGACTGACGTTTATAAGTTCCAATCAAAATGCATTCAGTTTTTGACTTCGAAATTATTGGCTAAAAGAAAGCACCTGAAGCATAGATTGAAAAATAGCTATGTGGGATCTGAAAGGGCATGGCACCAACTATAATAAACATTTTAATTATTATATACCATTCACTTCATAAATTACATATTTGTAAATAAGTAACCCCCAATATAGTAAGAAAAATACGTATTATATAACATTCAATAAATAATTTATACTATTCGGTGTATTTTAATTAACTTTACATTAGTAAAAAAGTTGTAAAATATTTTAGTACAAGTTTCATCGTTGAAAATTTTAATGATAAGAAAAAACGTCAAGTACCTTTTTAATGAAGTCATTAGAGTGATTGTTCTATTAAGAAACTTATATTGAAATTGTTCTATTAAAAAAATTATTATTTTATGCATATTCTTTTTGTAATACTTTCCTAATAGGCTTTAATTTGTCACATTGGTATTTAAACAAAGAATAAACTATTTTTTCATTTATTAAACTTCTGTCATATACTTGTACATTAAATTTATGCATTTAAAACAAATATAAGTATTGTAAGTTGTGTTAGTTTTTTTTTTTATATATACATAAAAGTAGGCCCTCCACCCCATAGTAAAGGTTCTAGCTCAACCCCAGTTTTATAATACCACTAACCAATTACTCTTGTTTAAAAATATTTTTTAATATAATTAAATTATTAGATTAATTTTAAATAATAATTCAAAACACAGATTTAAAAAAAACCAAAATAATATATTTAAATACGAGTATAAAATTAGTGTATAAAATTATATTAAAAAATATATTTAAATACGAGTTATTCGTTAGTTGACATATATATATATATTAAGTTAGCATTTTTTTTATTAAAATATAATATCATATATAATTTAATCATTAATACTACAATCCATGTCCATTACAAATTAAAGTATACATAATTTAAGTTACTCACTACGCATTCTACGTGCTATAAAAATATCTTAAGCACATAAATATCATTTTAAGTAATCTTTTCTTATATAATTTTAATAATACGGAAATAGTTAGAAAATAAATTTAAATTATAAATAATATTAAATAAATTTATTCGTATTAAGCTTTTTATCGATAAACAGACACTTTCATAATAGAAAGAATATATA
>JAOTRH010001062.1:0-24343 GCA_034768845.1 Heliamphora exappendiculata
AATAAATTAATAAATTAAAATTTATGTTTTTATTTTACTTATTTTTGTATTTAGTAATTTTTATTTTTTAATTAAAATTTTTTAAATAAAATTTTGTAATTAAACAAAAAAATTAAAAATATTAAAAACACTATTGAAATAGTATTTTTCGTCCAAAAGCTAACATAAAATTAACCTTTGGACTTAAGTGTTATAAAAATAAAAATATAAATGGGTGCAGTGATATTTTAGAGAATAGAGAGGGTGTCGGTGTTATTATCCTTAAATACATGGATAGTAAATGTAATATACCCTAAAAATTATAATTTTAAAGAATATATTTTTAATCAAATATTACTCAATCACTTAGGTACAGATATCGGATGAATTTGAAATTTTTTGTATTAAACAAACTCGACGAGTCCTACATAATAAACGAATTCGATCATAAAAATTTATTTATTAAATAAGCCCAAATAGGGCCCAGCACGGCGGTGCTATTCTTTTAGGCACAGCACCGTCCCCATATCTGTTTTAATTGGGACAGGTAAAAAATAAAAAAAAAAAAATTAGTTTAAAATATTAAAAAATTAGTGAAAAGTTTTATTTTGAGTACTTATTTATAAATACATTTTATTTATTTATTTTTGATTATTTTATAAGATTTTATTTTTAAAAATTATTAATATTTTGAACAATTTGAATCCTAATTAATGTGTATCTTTTCTCTCAATATATATATGTACATAAATATATTTTTGACTTTTATCGATCGTAATATTTTTATTATGTTATTGTATATTTTTATTTTAAATATTTATATTGTTTTTTAAAATGATAATATGCTAGTTAAAGTGTATATCTATATAATAAAATAAGGATATATTTTTTTTAAAATGCCTTCTCTATTGTGAATATATTTTAAATTGATAGTTAAGATGAATTCAAATTTACATCTAACGACAACGTATAACTTTAAAAAATATTATTTCTCCTTTCATTTGATGCAAGTAGTTTGAAAAAATATTATCTCTATCCTCATTTAATATCATCTCTTTTCTCATTTTTCTCTTAGAAAAATATCATCTCTCTTAATAAAAAAATACAATTTCAAAAAAGTACAATTTCAAAATGCTTTCCAGTTTACAGTTGATATAAAAAGGTTTTGGAACTTGTTTTTAAAAAATAATAATAAAACAGAACCTTTAGGAATTTTTTTCTTTCTAAATAATGAATTTATTTTATTGAAAAAATGGTGTTTTGGTTACCTTCGATAAAAAATTATTGAATTAGTTCTTTTTTAAAATAAAAAAATTGTATTATGTGATAATTTCAAATGTATTTTTTAATTTAAAAAAACTAATTATTATTTTTTGTAAAAAAAAATGTTTTCTTCCCATCTAAAAACTAAAAATTAAAATTTTTGTTTTTCCCATTAAAAAAAAAAAAAATCAAATGGGAAAAACTGTTTTTTTCAATAAAACAAGGGTGTATTTTGAAATTTGAATTTTTTTATTTGTTGAAATGAAAATAGTGTACAATATATACTAATCTAAGTTTATTGGGAGAAGTACTTAGTGGTAAGTATATTCTACAGTAGCTCTACTCGTTCTATTGGGAGAAGTATCACTAGTGGTAAGCCTCCAATGAAACTATATATTCAACTTCTTAAATTCAATTACTCGGAATAAAAATGTTTATATTTGTGATAACAGTTTAACTTCTTGTATTGATACTTTAGGGTGGTAGACAGCAAATAATCTATAGTTTCGTATCTTATCAAAGAAGGCATATGACGTGTTATCGATTTTTATTTTTACAGTGATTTACGAGCCTGCTTTTAAAGTTGTATGCGCCAAGTATGTTCATTTTGTTTCTTTTGCTACTTTTTTAGATGATAGAAACTTATTTTGTCATGGAATGTTTTTTTTCTTCTTCTTCCTTTTTGCCTATTTTGGCTGAGCTGTCATAAAAATGCAAGGCCACAACATAATTGTTTTGCTTTTTAACCCACCAAATCAAAGCACACTATTTCATGGTGCTTATTTTAGGTTGGGAGTTTATTGTTGCATTTGTTGTTGAATTTTTAATTAATATAGGTCAAATTATTTAGTTTTATGCATATTAGAAAATACTTATCTACAAAAAAAAAAGAGAGAAGTCCAACGAAAAAGATAATCACGAGCCCTTGGGTACTCCGTGTTGAAATTTCAACACTAATTCCTAAACACAAACGGAAACAAAAATTACGTAAAAAAAATAGAAAATAAATAACACCAATGATTTACGTGGTTAGGTCCACACCGGCCTACGTCCACGAGTAAGAAAAAAAAATTTCACCATGTCGAATGTGAAAGAGTACAAAACCCGTCTTCCTTCTATCTACCAGTTAGTCTCTCAATTTTCGATCTTACGATATTTTTCTTATGACTCCACTAGTATTCTATTTATAGGCACACACGTAGAAACCCTATACATAAAAGAATTCTAGTGGCCCTATAATTCCACATCAACTCAATTGCATATAGATCAAAAAATAAAATAATAAAATACGGGTCCGGTAGAATACAAGGCACAGCCTAACAATCTCTACATTAGCTTGAATTCTTCAAACCACCCAGAAGATAACCAGCATCACTGTCGATTCTGCCGTCGTCGTGTCGTCGACCTTTCACACCCAAGTAGCATGGTCCACACCTTTATATTGAGGTGCCCGCACCTCAACCCAGGTTCCCCACAAAGATCACTACTTTGTAAAAGAACATGACCCAATCTCTCCCCATTTGTGCACATAACTGGAGAGATCACCGCCACTAACCAAATTAAGAGCAAATGAGACGTGCTTATGTTAAGGTGTACACCTGTCCGTCACATATGTCGTACTAGTCTTGTTGCCCGGAGCTTTCTTGTGAACATCCAATAACTGTTGCTCTTGCATCTTACCGACATCCTGCACACCATCTGATTTGCTCACCTGTGCACTTGTACTACCTCGTCGCTTCCGTATACCCCTGCGCCTATTCTGTGTGCTTTTCCGCAACTGTTGTTTACCATGATCTCCCTTACACTTTTTCTATGTATATCGTCTACCTATACTACTCATATGATGTCTGCAAGTAGCTCCACCTGTCACAATATTTCTTACGAGCCTGTATAGGTTGTCAATCATCTGTCCCTGCAATACATCTCTATTTTTCTTTGAAACCCAAAGAACTCCACCTCCAGATGAGAACCCGCAACCTCTCGAATCCAGCATCGCTAGAGAAATTAAATTTTTCCCTAGATTTGGCACATGTCTAACCCCATTCAAAATCAAAAAGGTCATATCAAGCGTACAAAACAGCACTGTTCCTATACCGATAACTTCGTTCACTGCATTGTTAGCCATGTTGACAGTACCCCCATCGCATGTCTGATACGTATCAAAATACTTTTTAACTGTACATATGTAGAACGAACATCCAGGATCTAATAACCAATACGATTTGTTCATATTTGAAGCAACTGTGAGCACCTATGATTCTTCATAATCGGAGCCCTCTGTAACTACTGTCTCTGATGATTATTCTTTTTCCTTATCTGCTTTGTACTTCAGACAATTCCTCTTCAGATGACCTTCCTTGTCACAATAGTAGCACTTCCCTTTGTAACTTGTTGACTATGAATGACCTTTTTTCTTGGATCCATCTTGTTTCACTGTTACCCTACCTCTAACTTTTCCACTGCCTGATGCAACCATGATGCCTTCTCCATGTGATCTGTCACTCTCTATCTTTTTTAACATCTCATGAGATATGAGAACAACAATAATCTCATCTAATCTAAGGGTATCTTTTCTAAACACCAGTGTAGTTCTCAGATGCTTGTATGATGAAGGTAATAAAATCAATAAGAGAATTGCTTTATCCTCATCTTCGATCTTCGCGCCGATAGAATCTAATTTTGTCAGTATCCTGCTGAATTTATCCAAGTGCTCCATAAAGTTCACTTCCTCTGTCATCTGAAATACATATAGCTATTTCTTTAAAGATAACCGATTGTCAATGTCTTGGACTTGTACCTACTCTCTAACTTAACTCAGAGTTTTGCCATATCGCTTTCATTGATAACTTTCCTAAGAGTGCTGTTACCGAGATACAACTGAATCGTACTATTCGTTAAAATATTCTTCATCGTTTTCAATTTTTCTGACTTCATCCTAAGAGCCTTGATCAGTTTTTCGCGTGTCAAAATATTCTTCACCCTTTGCTACTATAAGGTGAAGTCATTGTGGCTGTTAAAAGGTTCAATCATGAAACATGAAATCTTCAACGTCATTAGATTTGTGTATGATAATTTCCCACAATTTGAACTCGTCGCAGCATCAGAGTGTATAAACCTTGTTCCACGTAGCCCAAATCAATTCTAATTGTACCCGATCGCTCCTGATTGTACACGATCACACCCAATCAATCTCAATCTGTGCCGATCTGTCCAATCCAAATAAACGATGCAGAAATTAAAAAATCTGACCATACCGATGAATCTGCAGCGTCGAAAAACTTTAAAAGACATATTCTTATTTAATTATTTTATTATATAAATGAGCTGATATAATAAAATAATTATGAGCCGTTGATTTCAGAATATGCAACCACACTGGATAATTGCTAGAATTGCCAACATCTATATGCTGAAGTAGTGAAACCAAATCCACGCCAATGCCAAAGATTTTGTACGAGAACCGATAAATTAATTTAAAGCCAATCAAGAACAAACCTACTCAAAAACCTCAACAATTAATTCTCATTCCCAACAAATTAAAATTCATTCCAGTGTGCGCCTTAGGCTCCATGAAAACAACAAAACCAAGCTCTGTAATTGCTTTGCCGAAATACTGCAACAACAAAGCCGCCGTCGTTCTCTCCACCGAACGTTGTTCACGATCAAGGCTGCCCCCTTTTTTTTCCATCCTTTTTCTTTCTTTCTTTTGTGCAAATATAAATAATATATAAATAAATTTCTGATTTATTCTATAGGAAATCAAAAAATCATACCTTGCTCTGATCACCCACCACGACTTCAAATCGTCCACCGTTAGTTCTGATACCACATGTTGAAATTTTAACACCAATTTTCGAACGCGAACAAAAACAAAATTACACATAAAAAAAAGTAAAAAATAAATAACACCGATGATTTACGTGGTTCGGCCCACACTGACCTACGTCCATGAGTAAGAGAAAAAATTTCATTATGTCGAATGTGAAAGAGTACAAAACTCGTCTCTCTTCTCTCTACTAGCTAGCTTATCAATTTTCTGTCCTACGACATTTTTTTATGACTTCACTAGTGTTCTATTTATAGGCACACACGTAGAAATCATATACATAAAAGAATTCTAGTGGTCTTCTAATTCCACTCCAACTCAATTACATATAGACCAAAATATAAAATAATGAAATACGAGCCAGTAGAATACAAGACACAGGCCAATACTCCGTTCGTCGAATTTTTGCAAAACAAATCCCCTATCGGTGGCCGAAAGAAGGACCTCTAACGCCCAAATTTGCTAGGCTCTGACAGAGAAAAACATAGTGTATATGATGCAACCCCCCTTCTTAGCTTAGAGGTAGGATATATATATATATATATGTCCACGTATAGAAACACGTGTGTTGTCCCATCCTTATCAAGATAGTGGGGTGATGATGGGTTTATGCCAGGGGAGGATTTTTTCCCCTACAAGTTCTTTTTTTACTAAATAGCTAAATTGATTCTTTGTATTTTTTCCATCTTTTTGGACAGCACCAATTTTTTGGTTGGTTTCATTATTTGGCTTAAAGTTTTGTCATCACTTCAACACCTATGACGTCAACTAACAAGACCCATTAGTGAGTAAAAAGTATACAAAATTGAGGGGGGTCGAATTATGAGTAGAACAGCTTGGTGTCCATGTAGATAGCGCTATACAGTGCTGCCGGACACCTGGCCGTGACATAATGCCTCGGGGCATTCATCTTAACTCAGAAAGGGGGTTGAACACTGCTGTAAAGGTTTTCTGAGCTTCTAAGCACGGGGCAAGTGAGGCTGAGCAGTGGTCAGATGATCCGACCTAACTATGAGTGGCTTCTAGCCGATCTGCATGAGGAGCTGTTCGGCATCCATGGTCGAGCAACACGTGTTAAGGAACCTCAAAAGCCGAGCTTAGAGCGCGGTACGTGGTAATCAGTGCCCATGATACGCTTATCAAGAGGTGTAGCACATGATAAGAGATTAGTAGTAGTTGGACCAACCATGAGGTCAGGGTGTCAGGGAATGTTGACCTAACCCAAACTAGGCTTGGGTATCGATGGATAGCTTGATAAGACAAAAAATACTTGCAAAAAGATATGAATAATGACAATGATAAGTCAACATTGAATTGGTAGTTGAGCCTTAATCCAAATGACAGAGGACAACTCGACCTGCTCGGGTTGGATCGGATCCCAAATGTGGGTCAAGTATTTTCTTTTCTTTTTATTTTTTTTCCTATAAATAGCCTACACACCGGAGGGTAAAGGTATGCATTATATTCTCATTAATCAAAACTTTGTCAATGTCCTCTCTTAGCTTTCTCTCTCTAAATCCTGTTTGATTTAATCATCGGAGAGACCACCGATAAAAGTTACCAGCAGGCATCTCACTATTTTCTTGTGTAAAAACACGTGGACGACACTCTTGATTATTCAGCTAGTTTGGACGGGAACTATAGATTCCTATTTTAATCATCTACAAAAATATCTTGGAACTTGGATATTTCTTTCATGTGCAAGTCCTATTTACTTTTTTATATATATAAAATAGTTGTGCATTTAATGGTTTCAAATGTTGCCTCATTTACAAGATGTGATATTTACTTTTGAATGGAGCCTAGAGCCATCTTGACAAAGTCATTTTTGGAATGGACATGAAGAATTTTGTGCTTAAGAAAGTATATATCTTAATTCCATTGTAATGTTAAATAATTTTGCAGATTGATTTATTATTATTTGGTAAACATAATTCCTTTCATTATATAGAGCATAATAGTGAGTCATATGATGCCCACTTTGGTATTTGATGTTCATTCAGGAAGCAATTCAATTTTTATGTACCTTAGCGGATTTGTTATTGAAATTAGTGACTAGTAAAAAGTAAGAACCAGAGTTTGCAAAGATTGTATTTTAGGTGGGTTTTGATCCATTTGCATTTAGGTTGTTGCAAAAGTAATGAAATTGCTCCTTCAAATTTGATTTCTTTATTTTTTTCTCATCCAAATGAATCTACATACAAAGAGAAAAAATTCCAATACAAGTTCAAAAGGACTCTTTTATGTTATTCAAGTCGAACTTGAACATAGTCATGTCGAGCTCAAACATAATCATTTTTACATGAATCGAGCTTGAACAAAGTTACGAATATTATTTGAGTTTCAACTTAGCTTGAACCTTACGAAAAAGTTAAGACGGCCTGATTTGATTAGGCACGACTCGGCCCATTTGTGTTAAGGAAATATCCCCTAATAATGCTGTTAATGCAGCTGATATATCAAACTGTGGAGGTGCTGCTTGTGCAACTTCTCTTTCAAATTGTCAAAGTGGATACGGCTACATGCTATGTGTGGCGTTTTTATTGGTGTAAAGGGAGTTTATCTTTTAGTTTTTTAAAATTTTTATAAAATAAAATAAAATCTTCAAATTGAAAACTTAAAAACCTTTTACATTTGAAAACAAAGTTGCCACTTGATTTTAAAAAAAAATCAAAAAAAACAAAAATGGGTTATTGGTCATTTGTCAACTTTGAAAATTGAGTCAGGGGCTAAGATAAAAAATAGAAAAAATGTTAGACACCCCATTGATTATATTTTAAAAAAAAATTCTCAAATGAATATAAATACAAAATTTAAGAGTTTGAGAAAAAACATTCAAAATCAAATAGTGAAAATTCATACGTTATATAATATTAGTATGCTAGAGTGGCAAAAGTTAACATGCTAAGGAAATAAAAATGCTACTGAAATTACTAAACATCTTAGAATTAAAATAACATAATACACTAGAGATAACAAAATGTTATAAATCACAAAACATTTCGGTGCCAAAGTTTGCAATCATAACAACGAAGGTTGCAATCATGACATACAAAATGATATTTTTTATTTTTCAATAAGTCTACAACATTTTCAAAATACACTCTTTTAGCCACTCCTGTTGAGTTGGCTCCATCAGAACTTTTATTTTTTTTTAAGTTGGCTGATCTGATGGAGCCAACTCAGCCGGAGTGGCTGAAAGAGTGTATTTGGGAGTACGTGTAGACTTATTATTTTTTATTGAATTATAATTATATTGAATTTGGTGCAAATATACAGGTGTATAGTGATATTTCGATATTTTTACAAATTATATTCAATTAAAAAAGAGTTTAACAAATGATTTAAACATGAATTCTAAAGGAAAAATATGCAATCAACAAATGCAATGGTAAAAAAAAGCTCTAATCTCATCCAATGCAATGATAAACAATAATCCTAATTTGTGACTGTGACATGCAAATGGCATTTTTTATTGAATTCTAATTACATTGAGTTGGGTGTGAGTATGCAGGTGTATAGTGATATTTTGATGTTTTTACAAGCTATTTTCAATGAAAAAAGAGTCTAACAAATAATTTAAACATGAATTCTAAAGAAAAAAAATGCTATCAACGAAGGCAATGGTGAACAAAGACCTTAATCTCAACTTTCTCACATGAGGTAGAAAGAGTGATAAGAGAAATGCCGAATTTATTATTATACCTTAAAAAGTGTAACCCGGGTAACTCCTCAATATATAAGGAGTGCGTTCAAGCGTTAATCTCTCAATCACCGTGCAAGGCTCGAGTATTTAATTCGTCAGAGTTTAAGTATTGGATTTCTCACTCTCCTTCCTAAAAAACGACTTAGAGGGTTTGCATTTATAGGCATGGGGCCTTTGTTAGTGATCTTTGCTATGCTGATGCGTAGAAAGAATACAATGTTTCACTGTCAGGCACCGAAGTTTGCAGTTGCAATGAACAAAGGTCGCGGTCACAAAGAAAATTTGGGTTTGGTAAAAGAAATGTGACAATTGCTACAACAAAAATAATTGTTTCTAGGTTTTTTACTGACCGCAAGCTTTTTGGGTTTTGAGATTGTGACTATGAAGAATGAAGGTGCGGTTTGGGAGTTTTTAGGGGTTTTTTGGTGTGTGAGCCAAAACTCACATTGGTGATCGATCGAAAGCCTTTCTGATACCATCTTCCTTGTTTTATATCATTGGAGTTGTTCGGATAAATCTAAGATTCAATTTGGTCTATTTGGGGTGTCTACACTATGTGTTAAGAGTTAATTATGATAGTTAAGTGGTTGAGTCAGCTAAGCCTTGTGTCATACATAAGTCATTGTGTAATAGATTGAGCAATAATCAAGAAAATGATCCATGACAAGTTCATTTCATTCTGCCTCCTTCTCACCGGTTGTGACCAATCCAAATTAGAACCAATTTAGCATGGTAAATTGTGATAATCCTATGATTTTACTTTCTAACATCTCAAATTTCGTGCCTGTTAAATTGGATTCAAAAAAATATGTGATGTAGAAGTATCAAATATCATCTGTAACACCCTACCCTTTACATGGCAACGATATTGTTCGTTTTAGGTAAAGTCCTCACGATTTTGTTCTTCCCAGAGGGTCATCCATCTTTGCATTGCTCCCGCCCAAGCACGCTTAACTACGGAGTTCTGCTAGGATTTCTACCACCTAGAAAAAGGTCTCGTTGAATGTAAGAGTGCAAGATTTTTTCTTTATAACCTAGAAACTCCCTCTCCCTTTCCGATGTGGGATACCAGGATACACAATCCACCCCTATTAGGGCTGCACGTCCCCATGCAGTAGCCTGCCAATCCTTATCGACCCGCCAACTCAGTAGCTCACCCACGTGTCACGCTAGACTGCAAGGGCCTTCACTCGGAGGTGAGGAGAGTCAGCTCTAATACAATTTGTAACACCCCAATCCTTCACATGGAAACGATATTATCCGCTTTGGGCAAAGTCCTCACGGTTTTGTTCTTCCCATTAGGTCACCCATCTTTGCATTGCTCCCGCCCAAGCACGCTTAACTACGGAGTTCTGCTTGGGTTTCTATCACCTGGAAAAAGGCCTCGTTGAATGTAAGGTTCCAAGATTTTTTCTTTATAACTCAGGAACTTCATCTCCCTTTCCGATGTGGGATACCAGGATATCACATCATCAATACTAAATGCATACTCTGTTATGGGATACATTGACGGATCAATCAAATGCTCAAAGAATTTTCTTCAAAATGAGAGTAAAGAGATTACACCAATTGAAGATAAACATTATCTTTAATTGAAAACGCAAGATCAGGCTTTGTTGATGTTGATAAATTCAACTCTTTCTTCATCAACATTGTCTCGGGTAATTGGTCAAAGTACAACATATGGAGCTTGGATAACTCTTTTGAGGAAATTCACATCTATCTCCCGAATAAATATCCTAACTCTAAAACTTGAACATCACAATGTCAAGAAAGGTGACGACTCAATTTAAGTATACCTTACGAAATCAAATATATTAGGTATAAATTGTTAGCACTATCTGTATTGATTGAAGATGAAGAGCCACTATATATTTGTAATGACAAAAGTGGACCACTGACTCAATAAATTAAGTAAAGAGCATAACAATTTGGCTCAAAATAGGAGTGTACACAGTCCGGATTGGACCGATTTTTCAAAAAATCAAGAACCAGACCGTTCATAACGGTTCTAAATTTTTTAAAACCGTGTCCGAACCGTTTAAGTAATGGAACCGGATCAGAACTGATCTGTAACAATGGATCGAACACGATTCTATTAACGGTTCCAACCAAAATTCAGCAAAATACATTTCCAAGCAAAATACATTCCCAACCCAAATAAATATATTTTGATGATCTAAATCGTTTATTTTTTTATTCTTAATTTATATGTTATTATTATAAAAAATTAAATAAATCGAATATTCTTAACTACCAAAACAAATCACATTTGTGATAATAAAATGAATAATAAAATAAACATCACAGTTTATTTTTATTAATACAAATATGATTTGTTAAGACAGTTAACTATATCTGATCTATTTAATTTTTTACAGTAATAATATATATATTAAGAACAATAAAATAAACAGCTCAGATCATATATATATATATATATTAAAAAATGTAAACATTAAGTAAGATCGGTCCAGTTCGGTTCGAAACTGTGTAATTAAACAAGAACCGAAAACTGATCTGTTCAAAACGATTTTTAAAAATCTTAATCCGGAACCGAACCGTGACATAAAAAAATCGGACCGGACCATACAGCTCGGACCGGACCGAACTAAATTATCAATTTTTTTAATTTTCTGTGTAGCCCTAATTCAAAATACTTAAACCCAAGTTATTAGTAGTAGTACACAATTTTTTTTATATATCAAACATATTTTCTACATTCCACCATTATGGAATGAGATATCCCAATATTTTTCATTTAAATTCGTGACCCCCTCGTTGTGCTGCCCATGCTCTTTTCTTGACTGAAATGTGGATAGTAGCCTATTAACGGGTATAGAGCAGCACATTAGTTAGTGTGCCCAAGATATGCAATTTCGGAGCCTCTACCCCTCTCTAAAACTTATATTCCTTTATTTACACTATCATGGAACCTTTTATGAGACCATAGTAGGCTCTGATACAATTTGTAATAACTCAAGTAGACTATTAGCCCAATAATTTTGATGGAACCGCTAGCGTAACAATGCGGTGCAAAATATTTAAGTTTAAGTTATTAGTTATTAGTTATTAGCATTGCATACTTACGAGGGACAGGTGTGCAGTGTTATCGGTTTGAGGTGTGACAATATTGCTCTCAAAGGCTTGCATAGGGAGTACAATGATTTTAAATTTTCTATTTGCACTAGGAATAACCCTCTCTATTGAAGATTTATATGTAATGTTCCATGTTGAAGAATTTACTATTAAAGAAACACAAATGAGTCATCAAGACTCTGTTCACACCATGGCCATGAATACTACTGTCAAAGTACCTCTTGGAAACAATATTTCTATGTTTTAGTTCACAAGAAACACACAGCTCTCTAGAGGAAGATGAAGGTATTTCAACAACAAAAATCGTAGAAGAGGAAGCAATTAAGACTCTGGTAGTTTATATTGTTGGGCTGTGACTTGTATTCTACCAGGTTCGTATTTTATTTCTTTTGGTCTATAAGTATTTGAGTTGAGGTGGAATTATGAGTCAACTAGAATTCTTTATGTATAGGGCTTCCACGTGTGTGCCTATAAATATGGCACTAGTAGAGTCATAAGAGGGGGTCGTGAATCAAAAAATTGAGAGGTTAGCTGGTAGAGAGAAGGGAGACGAGTTTTGTACTCTTTCACATTCGATATAGTGAAATTTTTCTTTCGCTCGTGGACGTAGGCCGGTGTGGGCTGAACCACGTAAATCTTCGGTGTTATCAGTTTTTTTCTTTTTTTGTGCGTGATTTTGCTTCCGTTCGCGTTCGGAGATTGGTGTTTAAATCCCAACAAGTAGTATCAAAGCCGACGGTGAACAATTCAATGCTGTGGTGGTTGATCGGAGCACAGGAATTATTTTTGATTTCGTATCGTATAAATGAAAAATTATTTTATATTCGCACAAAAAAAAAAAAAGGAAGAACATCAAGGACGGCAGCATACAGAACCTGTTTTTTGAGTAAGAATTCACAGTTTTCTCTTTACGAAAACAACAGCAAAAAATTTTCCCAAACGGTGCACTTGGTGGAGCAGTTTAATTCACGGTTTGGAAACAGCAGAAAAATCTTTTGTTTTCCAAACGGCGCAATAGTTCTCAGAAGGATAAAATTTTGTTTAAACGAACTCCCTGGTCTTCAATTGGGTTGGAGATTTTTGATTGACAAGGATTTGATGTTGTTGGGTTTTCTATCCAGTGTGGGGTTTAGGATTTGAATTGATCTTTAAAGGGAAATTATCTAGTGTGGTTGGCTTGCAAATTGGAGGGTGATTCACAACTTTCTGGACACAGCACGCATGATGGATTAGACTTTGAATCCATTTCAGAGTTTTTATCCTGTGTGGAACAAAGTTGTTGGAATAGATGATTTACAATTATTTTGCTATATTAGATCGTATATATAGCCAAATAATTAAAGAAGAAAGTGTCTCTTAAAATTTTTTGGCGCTGCGAATTTATCGGTACGGTCATATTTTTTGATTTCTGTACCGTTTATTTAAATTGGACAGATCGACATAGATTGAAATTGAACGGGTGTGATCGGGTACAATCAGGAGCGATTAGGTACAATTAGAATTAATTTAAGTTGCGTGGGACAAGAATTACACATATCTGTTATTGCGACGAGTTCAAATTGTGGAGATTGTCAGACAAATCTAATAACGTTAAAAAATTTGAATTTCATGATTGAACCTTTTAACGGCCACAATAACTTCACTTTATGGTAGCAAAGAGTGAAGAATATTTTGACACGTGAAGTACTGATAAAGGCTCTTAGGAATAAGTCAGAGAAACCAGAAACGATGCAAAATGTAGAGTGGGAAGAGATGCGAGACTTGGCGAACAGCACGATTCAGTTGTATCTCGGTAATAGCACTCTTCGAGAAGTCATCAACAAAGTGATCCGAAAGAACTCTGGGCTAAGTTGGAGAGCAGGTACAAATCCAAGATATTGACTAATCGGTTGTCTTTAAAGAAACAGCTATATGCACTTCAGGTGACAGAGAAAGCAAACTTTATGGAGCACTTGGATGAGTTCAACAGGATATTGATGGAATTGGATTCTATCGGCGCGAAGATCGAAGATGAGGATAAAGCAATTCGCTTGTTGGTTTTATTGCCTTCATCATACGAGCATCTGAAGACTGCACTGATGTTTGGGAAGAGTACTATAGGGTTAGATGAGGTTGTTGCTACTCTCATATCTCATGAGATGTTAAAAAAGAGAGAGAGTGACAGATCCCATGGACATGGCATCATGGTTGCATCAGGCAGTGGGGAAGTCAGAGGCAGGGCGACAGTGAAGCAAGAAGGGTGCAAGAAGAAAGGTCGTTCCAAGTCGAGAGGTTACAAAGGGAAGTGCTACTATTATGACAAGGAAGGTCATCTAAAGAGGAATTGTCTGAAGTACAAGACCGACAAGGAAAAAGTACAATCATCAGAGACAACAGTTACAGAGGGCTCCGACTATGAAAAATCAGAGGTGTTCACCGTTACTTTAGGTATGAGCAAATCTGATTGGATATTAGATTCTAGATGTTCGTTCCACATGTGTGCAGTCAGAGAGTATTTTGATACATATCAAACATGTAATTGGGATACTGTTAGGATAGCTAACAATGCAGTGAGCAGAGTTGTCAGTATAGGGACAGTGCGATTTTGCAGGCTTGATGGGACAGTTTTGATCTTGACTGGAGTTAGACATGTGCCGAATCTAAAGAAGAACTTGATTTCTCTGGGGATGCTAGATTCGAGAGGTTACGGGTTCTCATCTGGAAGTGGAGTTTTTTGGGTTTCAAAGGGAAACAGAGTTGTACTGCAGGGACAGATGATTAACATCCTATACAAACTCGTAGAGAATGTTGTGACAGCTGGAGATATTGCCAGACATCAGATGAGTAGTACAGGTAAACGACATACACGAAAAAAGTGTAAGAGTGATCAGGGTGAACAACAGTTGCAGAAAAGCACACAGAATAGGCGGAGGGGTACACGGAAGCGACGAGGTAATACAAGTGCGCAGGTGAGCAAATCAGATTGTGTGTTGGATGCCGGCAAGATGCAAGAGTAACAGTTGTTGGATGTTCATAGGAAAGCTCCGGGCAACGAGAATAAAACGATAGACGTGACGGACATGTGTACACCTCGACAGAAGCGAGTCTCATTTGCTCTTGATTTGGTTAATGACGGTGATCTCTCCGATTGTGTGCACAAAGGGGGAGAGATGGGGCCACGTTCTTCTACAAAGTAGTGATTTTTGTGGGGCACCCGGGTTGGGGTGCGGACATCTCGGTATAGAGGTGTGGGCCATGCTGTTTGGGTGTGGTAGGACGACGACGACAACGACAGCAGAATCGACAGTGATGCTAGTTATCTTCTGGGTGATTTGTAGAATTCAAGCAAAAGTGGAGATTATTGGGCTGTGACTTGTATTCTACCAGACCCGTATTTTATTTCTTTTGGTCTATATGTATTTGAGTTGGGGTGAAATTATGAATCCACTAGAATTCTTTATGTATAGGGCTTCCACGTGTGTGCCTATAAATAGGACACTAGTGGAGCCATAAGAGAGGGTTGTGAGTCAGAAAATTGAGAGGTTAGCTGATAAAGAGAAGGGAGACGGGTTTTGTACTATTTCACATTCGACATAGTGAAATTTTTTCCTCTCGCTCGTGGACGTAGGCCGGTGTAGGCCGAACCATGTAAATTCTCGGTGTTATCAGTTTTCTATTTTTTTGTGCGTGGTTTTGCTTTCGTTCGCGTTCGGAAATTGGTGTTCAAATCCCAACATATATGAAGGGGGATTACGAAGCAAAAATGATTATCACGTACCAAATTCATGATAAACTTGGCCATATTGTTTTAGATTGCTATAATCGCATGAACTACGCGTATCAAGGTAGATAACCACCATCCAAATTGGCTGCCTTTGCTACTTCCACTTGTAATGCTTACAAAGTGGATTCTCTCACCATCAAAATAGGTCATGGCTAATTGTTACTGTAGCAACCCGTATACATTTAAGCAAGTTTAAAAATGGGATTAAATTCGGTGTTTAAAGAATTTGTAATCAAAATAAAATTTTAAAAAATTCTTAAAAAATCTCAATATATATATATATATAATAAATAAATAAATAAACTTGTGGTGATTATTTTTCAAAATTATGTATAAAAAAACACACAAATAAGAAGAAAAAAAAGCAATGGATAATATCAAAATCTAGATAAGGATCATGAAGCTTGGAAGCCAAGAATTAAGCTAAGTTGATTTCCAATTAATGAAGCTCATCATTCCATAAGTCACCTTATGTTTTTACAACAAGTCTTGCTATATATTTAAATAGAAATACAACCGACAAGTGAGCATCATGAATAATCAAAGGAAATAGGAAGAATGGGAAAGAGAGGAAAAAAAAAAGAAAGGTGAACCGATATTCACCCTTAGCCAGCTAACTTTTACAGGTTAATCTAAAATAAATAAGGTGAGACACATATATTTAGGTTATTTGCTTTTAGAAATTATTTTGTCTAAAATTAATTAGTTTTTTTAAAAATATTACTTTGGTTATTAATTTTATACTACACTATGAATATCATTATAGCTGTATTATTTATCGAACTAATATTATTGATGAAATACATTTCGAACAGTATTTCTCAGCCTGGGAAAAAAAGAAAAATAAAAATATCATGAGGTTAAGTAATAAGCGTGAGGTTACAGCCAGGTAGTGACATGTTGATATCATACCCAAATGATTAAACTTAGGTTCCTGCCTAAGATACTAGCAGGAACAGTGAAACACAAAAACTATCGGATAGTATTATTAATATTATTATTATTATTATTATTAGTAGTAGTAGTAGTAGTATCGTTACTGGAGTTTTATTAAATTGACATTTATAAATGTCAAATAGCATGATTTTAAATGTTATGATAACTTCATGGTAAACTAGTAATTTTACTATGTGCGCACTCATACGAGTTATTGTTTATGACGTTGTTGTTTTAATTTTTCAGGAAAGTGAAAGGAAAGATTGCTAAATTCTGCTCAATAAGAAGAAAAAAATTTAATAATAGTTTATCCTTCATTATGAGAGATTTGTAGTAAAATGATGTAATAACGCTAACAAAGCAAGAAATTCTTTGACACTCGAAAGCGACATAAACAGATGAAGATTGAGACCTACAAGCGACCAAACATTAGAATACCACAATCAACGACCATATGCTCAACATGCAGCAAGACACATTCTGGCCTGTGTGGGAGATTGGGCAATGGTTGTTTTAATTGTGGATAGATGGGCCATTTAAAAAGAGATTGCTCAAAGTTACATCAAAGAGCCAATATTAGACTAGGATTTGGAAATGGAAACCAGGGTCTAAGGAAGATAGATATGGGAAGACAAGGAGTTGGAAATAACAGAGGACAATTCGTAGGTCTAAAAGTCACTAATAACACTAGGCCAAGGGTCACTAATAACACTAGACCACGGCAGGCAAAGAATTTGCACTGATGCCAGGGGACCCTCAGAATTTCGAGAATGTGGTGGCAAGTAACATACTTATCTGTTCGGTACAAGCATACATCATTTTTGGTTTCGGATCAACCCATTCTTTCATATCCACTAAATTTGCTAAAACCCTGACTACAAACTTTGAACTCTTAGGATATGAGTTAATAATCTCTCAACCCATGAGTAGTAATATAACATGGTCCACGGTGATTAGAATTTGCGAGCTTCACCTAGGAGACTTACACCTAACAATGGACTTGATTCCTATTGACATGACACATTTTGATGCAATTCTAGGGATGGACTGGTTATCCACAAATCATGCTTTTATAGATTGTGTAAAGAAGAGAATTATTTTTCACAAGTCTGAGTAAGGGGAATTCTAAGAAAAGAAAGTGGTGGGACCCTCATATTTTGTATCAGTAGCACAAGCTTGGTGACTTTTAAGTAAGGGATGTCAAGGCTATTTATGTAGCGTGACGTCAGACCCAGCCCCTAAATCGAGCCTAACTAGTATCCCAATAGTATGTGAATTCTTAGAAGTATTCCCTAACGAGTTACCAGGAACACTTGTTGACAGAGAAATCGAATTTGCCATTAAAGTTATCCCTGGGACTCAACTAATCTCAAAAGCTCCATATCACATGGCTCCGACGGAATTAAAAAAATTAAAAATTCAGTTACAAGCGCTTTTGGACAAAGAATTCATCCAACCAAGTGTATCACCATGGGAAGCTCCTGTTTTATTCGTGAAGAAAAAGGACAACACGCTAAGATTGTGTATCGATTATCGAGAATTGAACAAAGTCACAATCAAGAATAAGTATCCTCTTCTAAGGATTGATGACCTATTTGATCAATTACAAGGAGCTCGTGTATTTTCAAAAATTGACTTGCAATCCGGTTACCATCAACTAAAAGTGAAGACAGAAGATGTGAAAAATTAGCTTTTCGCACTCGTTACGGACATTATGAATTTTTGGTCATGCCTTTTGGTGTGACTAATGTATCAGCCGCATTTATGAATTTGATGAATCAATTATTTAAGAATTACGTGGATGGTTTCATCATCATATTCATCGATGATATTTTGATCTATTCAAGGGACGCGGGGCAACATGCAGCACACCTATGGATGGCGTTGCAAATACTAAAAGATCAAAGGCTGTATGCGAACTTTAAAAAGTGTGAGTTCTGGATGGATAAGGTAGTTTTTCTTAGCCATGTGATCAACGGTGATGGAATCATGGAAGATCCTCAAAAGATTGAAGCAATTATAAATTGGCCAAGGCCAACTACAATGACAGAAATTCAAAGTTTCCTCGGACTTGCAGGGTATTATCGCAGATTCGTTCAGGATTTCTCAAAGATTGCTGCACCAATGACAAAAATAACTCGAAAAGGAGAACCTTTTGCATGGACAAAAGAACAAGAGACAAGCTTCCAGACATTGAAGAATAAGTTGACCTCCGCGCCAATTCTAACTCCTCCAAATGGTACAGAGAATTTTGCAGTCTGCAGTGATGCATCCCGGCAAGGATTAGGTTGTGTTCTTATGCAAAATAGGAAATTTATTGCCTACGCCTCACGGTAGTTAAAGAATCATGAGAAAAACTATTCTACCCATAACTTAGAACTAGCTGCAATAGTTTTTACTTTTAAAATTTGGCACCATTATCTCTACGGAGTAAAGTGTGACATATTTATTAATCATCAGAGCTTAAAATACATCTTCACGCAAAAAGAGTTAAATCTAAGACAACGTTGGTGGCTCAAGTTATTGAAAGACTACAATATCAGTATTTAGTATCGTCCTGGAAAAGCCAACTTAATTGCTGGCTCTCTTAGTCGAAAATCAATAGGTGCATTAAATTACCTAGTCGTGCAACGATAATTTTGTCTAGAGAGCACGAAACAAGAACTGTCAACCAACCTTTGTGCGGCTCTCATTGCACAACCAACAATTCTCGAAGAAGTAAAGCTTAGGCAAATGGAGGACGTTAAATTAAAGAAAATTCGGGATTAGGTGACAACAACTTTGACTCCTAACTTCTCTTGTGAGCATGATGTACTAAAATTTTGCAATCGAATTTGTGTACCTAATATTCCCGAACTAAAGCAAAGAATTATGGATGAAGGTCATCGGTCAAAGTTTGCAGTACACCCTGGAATAATGAAAATGTATCAGAACATGAAGCGAAATTACTGGTGGATGGGCATGAAAAAAGACCTTAAGGACTACATTAGTTGATGTCTACAATGTCAGCAAATCAAAGCTAAACGACGGAAGCCAGCTAGACTTTTGCATCCTTTGCTGGTAGCAGAATGGAAGTGAGAGCATATCACCATGGATTTCATTGTAGGATTACCCCAAACGGTTAAGGGACACAATTCAGTTTGGGCGATCGTTGATCGTTTAACAAAATTAGCTCATTTTCTACTGGTTAGAAACACGCATACAATAGATCAACTTGCTAATCTTTACATTCAAGAAATCGTACGGTTACATGGCGTACCTGTGTCAATCGTGTCTGATCGAGACCCAAAATTTATCTCTAGGTTCTAGGAAATATTTCAAAATACAATGGGGACAGAGCTACGATTCAGCACAACATTTCACCCTCGGACAAATGGCCAATCAGAGCGAACCATTCAAACTCTAGAAGATATGCTACGAGCATGCGTGATGAATTTCCAAGGTAGCTGGGAAGAGAATTTCCCCTTTGCTGAATTCGCCTACAACAACAGCTATTAAGCAAGCATCGGAATGGCACCTTATGAAGCTCTTTATGGAAAACAATGTAGATCTCCCGTATGATGGACAGAAGTGGGACAAGAACAACTCACGGGACCGGAGCTTGTGCATGAGACAACAAAAAAGATCAAACAAGTTCAAGAAAAACTAAAGATTGCTCAGGATCGGCAGAAAAGCTATGCAAACGCCAATAGGAGAGAATTGGAGTTCAAAGAAGGCGATTGGGTTTTTTTTGAAAATATCACCTATGAAATGAGTGGTACGATTTGGGAAACGTGGGAAACTCAACCCACGTTACGTCGGACCATTCGAAATTATCGAAAGATTTCGACCGGTAGCCTACCGTTTAGCTCTAACACTGGAGCTAGCCAACGTGCATGACGTTTTTCTATGTATTGATGTTACGAGGATACATCGCAGACTCTACGCATATCCTAGCATGACCATTCGTCAAAATAGAGACAAATTTTAGTTACCAAGTGCGATCTATACGAATTCTAGATCGACAAGAGAAGCAGCTTCATAATAAGAGGATACCCCTAATTAAAGTTTGATGGGATAATCACTCTACAGGTTTGGTTACTTGAAAAAAAGAAAGTGACATGCGTCAACAATACCCTCAATTGTTTGAGTGAAGGTACAACTAATTTTTAATAACTGAACTTTTTCTAAAGAAGTCGTAAGTTTGGAGTATCAAACTCCTTAAGGGGAAAGAATGTTGCAACCCGTATACATTTAAGTAAGTCCAAAAAAGGGATTAAATTGGGTGTTTAAAGAATTTGTAGTCAAAATAAAATTTTGAAGAATTTCTAAGAAATCTCATAATGTATATATAAAAAAATAAAAAATTGTGATAATTTTTCAAAATTATATATTAAAAAAACACACAAATAAGAAAAGAAAAGAAGAGAAAGTAATGGATAATATCAAAATCTGGATAAAGATCAAGAAGTTTCGAGGCCAAGCATTAAGCCACGCTAGTTGCTAATTAATGAAGCTCATCATTCAACAAGTCAACTCTTGCTTTCATAATAAGCTTTGTTATTTATTTAAACGGAAATAAGACCAATAAGTGAGCATCATGAATAACCAAATAAAAGAGGAAGAATGAGGAAGAGAGGAAGGAAAAAAGAAAGGTGAACCGATATTCACCACTAGCTAGCCAATTTTTATAGGTTAATCTAAAGTAAATAAGGTGAGATATATATATTTAGGTTACTTGCTTCTATAAATTATTTTGTCTAAAAATAATTAGTTTTCTTTAAAAATATTATTTTGGTTATTAATTATATACTACACCATGAATATTATTATAACTGTATTATTTATCGAACTAATGTTATTGATGAAGTACACTTCGAACGGTATTTTCCAGCCTAGGAAAAAAGAAAAATAAAAATATGAGGAGGTGAAATAATAACGGTAGAGTCACAGGCAAGTGATGATGGGTTGATATCATATCCAAATGATTAAACTTAGAGTCGCTCACTAAAATATTGACAGGAACCCTAAAACACAAAAGTATTGGATATTATTATTATTATTATTAGTAGTAGTAGTAGTATTGGAGTTTTATTAAATTGGTATTTATAAATGTCAAACAGTATAATTTTAAATGTTGTGATAATTTCGTGGTAAACTAGTAATCTTGTTATGTGTGCACTCATACGAGTTATTGCTTATGACGTTGTTGTTTTAATTTTCCAGAGAAGTAAAGGGAAAGGTTGTTAAGTTCAAGCCAATAAGAAGAAAAAAAACATAATAATAGTTTATCCTTTATTATGAGAGATTTGTAGTAAAATGATGTAATGACACTAAGAAAGTTTGTTTATCTTCTTTTACATAATGTGTGTTATAAAGATAGCATGAATTTAATTTATCTAACTAACATTGATGATTTACTTAAAAATTAATAAGTCTCCAAATAAAAAAAAGTGTTAAGATTTAAATAATGTTTTTTTTCCCTACTCGAAAAGAAATATAGTTTATAATTTATCAATTTAAAAATAATTGTACATAAGCACTCAACATTTGGTTTTTTTGAGGTTTTTGGTGAGTTTTAATCACTGATCGATCATAAATGCTATATTTGTTAAAATGAGTCATGACAGTTACTAGAGCCTCATAAATGCCATATTTGTTAAAATGAGTCATGACAGTTACTAGAGCCACAAATCATCTCACGTTCGATCTAAATAATCTTCATATTCTTCGTAATTATGATGGTTCTAACTTTGTTGCCGTGAGAAATGATTTGACACTTTCAATTTCTCTTATTGGTAACTCTACCATCTCTACTCATACTTTCAAAGTCTCTAATGTACTTTGTGTTCCACAAATAGCATCTAATCTTCTCTCCGTCAAACAATTATGCAAAGACAACAATTGTTGCTTTATATTTGATTCTAAGCATTTTGTCATTCACGACAAGAGCACAGAAAAAATTCTCTATCAAGACCAGAGTAAGAATGGACTGATCTATCATCTTTAATAGTGTTCTTCTGCTATTTGTTCTAGCTCAACTTCACCAACTCTGTTGGGCCCCAATTTTTTTGGATGTGGTCTCCAATTTGTGTTTTTAGAAAAATAAGTCTCAAGAAGGTCAATGGATAAATACAACACAAATGAGTTTAGTTTATTAGGTCATAAACATAACTTGAAAAATAGGAGTCAACCACCTAACATTGAGTTTGGATATGTCAGTTCACCCTTTAAAATTATTTCCAAAGCAAGCGATACAAGGTTTGAAAATTAAGTTTTAAGTTTGAAAAAGGCAAAGAGATGCTGAAAAAATAGTTTTTTTTTTAAATTTTATTTAAAAGAACATATTAACCAAACTTTTTAGAATATTTTTCGAGACGGGGCAAAAATAGATTGTCAACAAATTCATCTTGGAGCTAAGATGTCTCATAAGGAATGGCATTCAAGACTTGGCCATCCTCACAATAAAGTTCTATCTCACATTTTCTCTAATTTTCTGCATTTTAATATTTACAGTTCATCTCATCCACAAGTTTGGGAGTCATGTTTGTCTGGCAAAATGTCTCAATTGCGATTTTCTGCCTCTCAAATGCAGCCCACTAGTCCTCTTGTACTAGTGCATAGTAATGTATAGGGCTCAGCCCATGTTACTTCAATAAGTGGCTACAAGTACTATGTACTTTTTGTTGATGATTTTGTAAGGTTCTCCTTGCTATATCCCATAAAATACAAGTCTAATGTTTATCTTATTTTTAATTAATTCAAGGTTTTGGTTGAAAATTCATTTTCTACCAAAAAATCAAATTTTAAGGACTGATTGTGAGGTAGAATACATTAACAATAAATTTGCATTTTATAGAACTACTCATGGTACTTCTCATCAATTCTCCTCCGCTTATACCTTTCAACAAAATGGAATTGTTTAAAGAAAACACCTGCATCTCACTAAGATTGCCCTCACCTTAATTGCAGAATCCTTCTTGCCCCTGCACTTTTGGCCCTATGCATTTGCAGCAATTACTTTCCTTATCAATCATATGCCTACACCTTCATTCAAATGTCTTCTTCTTTCCTTAAATTGTTTGGTTACCCTCCAGACTATAGTGTTCTAAGGGCTTCTGGATGTGCTTGTTTTCCGTTCCTTAGAGCAAACAATCAATACAAACTTTAACCTCGAACCACCATACGTGTCTTCTTAGTCTATTCCCCCAATTAGAGAGTGTAAAAATAGCTTAAAGCCTGACGGGAAGTCAAAATTCGCTCGAAACCTGTCACTGTGCGCGCTTAACCAGGTGCTAGCCCGGCCCGCACTGTTCATTTTTCGGGCTTGAGCCGCACCCCCAAGCTCATGGGCCGGGCCAGGCCGAGGCCCGCCCGCCCACATGCCCGGCCAACAGCTAGATTTTTTTTATATAAATTATATAATAAATTAATAAGAGTGTGTGTCTGCAAAATAATAAATGTTGTTTGGTTATTTAAAATTCTTGGTAAGAAATTAAGTCATAAAAAGGAGTTTATAAAAATTAAGTTTTAAACAAAGAAAAAAAAAGGGTCCTATGTTTGGTTGCTTTTTATTGTTTTGAATTAAAAAGCTAAAATAGTAAAATTATTTTTATAAATAGAAATTTTAAAAGATTAATAAATTTAAAATTTTATTATTTTAATTATTGAAACTTATTGTATTTAATTATTAAACTTATAAGTTATAATAAATGAATAAACTTATAATAATATAAATTATACACATATAAATTAATAATAAATTTATAGTAAACTAATAAACAAATAAAAT
>JAOTRH010001073.1:0-24341 GCA_034768845.1 Heliamphora exappendiculata
ATATATATATATATATATGAAAAGTTTTTCATACTATGTATAAGAAGCTTGAAATTTTTTTCATTTATAAGTTACTCATTTCATTTAAAACTAAAAATATTAAAATTAAATAAAAAATATGTATGAAAAATTTCTTATACTTTGTATGAGATGTTTGAGAATTTTTTATTTATTAGTTACTCATTTTATTTAAAACTAACAATGAAAAAATTAAGAAAAATATGTACGAAAAGTTTCTCATATTATATATGAGAAGTTTGAGAAATTTCTCATTCATAAGTTGTTAATTTCATTTAAAACTAAGAATGTCGAAATTAAAAAAAATATGTATAAAAAGTATCTTATACTATGTATGAGAAATTTGAGAATTTTTTCAAGATATTTAAAAAATTTCTCATATATCACTATATAAGGATATTTTCATATACATACATGCTATGAGACTATAAAAAATTTTCATATTCAGATTTTAAAATGTATGAATTTTTTTTAAATATATTACTATATGAGAATATTTTCATATATATACATTATATGAAAAAAATTTCTCATACTCAGATTTCAATATGTATAAAAAATTTCTCATATATTAATATATAAAATTTTTTTCATATATCATTATATGAAAAACTTATATATATATGCACTATAAATAATTTTGCATACTCATATTACAAAATGTTAAATATATTTGTTAACAATTTTATTAACAACAAAATGTCAAATATATTTGTTAACAATTTTTTTGTTAATATAAGATTACTCAAAATGTTACAATATTAGGCTCAATGATGAATTTAAAAAGCTAGATAGAAGGAACTAACCTTAAATGTTGAAAAAAAATGTCATAATTATAATGGTACTAAATGTTGAATATAAGTTGCTTGCAATTTTTTTAAAAAAAATTAACATTTGTCGAGTAAAACCCTTTAAAAAGCATTTACTCATAATGAGGTCTCGTTTATCAACATGGTTTGAAGTTAGATATTTTTTTTAAAAGTCATTTTAAGCAAAATAAGCAACATGTTCATTTGGTGCATGGTAGAGTGACTTTAATCTAAAAGATGAATAAATTAAAAGACTTTGGTTTAAAGTCACTTTGAGCCACAAAAAAAAAAAAAAAAGCAAAGACTGTGTCCGAAAAAAAATTATTATAATTTTTAAATTTATTTTTACATAATATTATATTTAATAAGGATCATGTTTGATAAATTTCGACGAGTAGCTTTTAAAAAAATAGTTTTCATAAAAAAATAGATAATATGAGTTATGACTTTTGAAAAAAAAATATAAAAGTATTTTATTTTAAAAGGTAAAAAGACTAAAAGTCAATATATAAAAAAATAAAAAAGTTGAGGTTAAGAAACGATGCTTAAATTAATTTTTGATTTTAAACAAAAAAATAAAAAAATTAGCTTCAAGTTAATTACCAAACAAAATCTTAATTAAAATTCAGTTGAAAGCCTTAATTAAAGCGAGTGTCAAATGAAGAATAGACACACACAAAGCTAATTAGTTGATGGGCTAAAACCTAACTCCCCTCATATTCCTTTGATCATTCTTTTCGGTAATAAAATTTGAAATGTTTAGCATTATGACTTTTTTTTAATAACAGAAAAAACTTACACTATTTTAATTTAAGAAAAAAGAGAATAAAAATCACCCGCTATTGTCCATCTTAAACTTAAACTCAAAATCTCGACGATAAAAAAAAATAAAATTTGTGATAATGCCAATAGTCAATTGATTTCCAATTGATTTCATTAGTTTAATGACGCATCAATATCTCCCACTTAGAGCATACAGATTCTGATGGCAACATATTATTGTGGTCCCAACACTACTGCGAGACACCTTAAAGCGACTCACGAGCTAACAAATCACACTTTATAAACGTTGAAACATGGATATGCATATACATATATATAGAGAGAGAGAAAGCAATAATAATAATTATTTTTAAATGTCTGATGTTCAAGAATTCATATATTTTAGGGAACACAAATGACGTAATTTGCGAGTAATGCATTTGTCATTAGGGCAAATTTGAAATTTTGCTTGAAGGGAGTATATCGATCTGTGAGAATCTGAAAGCATCGTTAGTTGAAAACATTATTTTCAATTTTAGCTACTCATTTTTTTTAATACACTCTTCAACAAAAATAATATTATTGTGATCATATTTAAATATTACATAATTAATATACTATTTTATGTGTAATATTTAAAAATAAATGACGTATTCATAAGATACATAAGTACTGCACACGAGATACCACATCGCGTGGTATTCAAATGTAGTAACCGTAGTATCACTGCTCAAAAAAAAAAAAAAACTCTGTTCTTTTTCTAATCTTTTTGAAAACTTATATTTCACTTTTTCTAATTTAAAATTATTTCTTATGACCCTACATGAACCTTGGGTCGGTGCTTTGCACGGACGCACAATATGGTGATGTGTGAATCAAATAGTTTAGTTTTTTAATATATTTTAATGATCATATTCGCTCATTATACAGTGTTCATCGAGCTTAATATTTTTGTTAAAAATAAAATTAATTTGATATCAATACCTAAGTGATCAAATAGCAACATCAATTTTATTTTTAAATTAATAAAAAAAACTGAATAAATTTTAAAAGATAAATGAATCTGACCATAAAAATATATTCGAAAAATAAATCACTTGGTCCGCACTGCATTGCTGTGCATTATTGCTAAAGTAACTAGTTTGATGTCTAATTTAACGTAGTGCATTTTTTTTGGTAATTGACTATAATTTAGCTAAAAATAAAGTTAGCAAGTTTGATGGAGATGCTCTAGCTGCTTCGTGGTCATAACAATTTTCTTGCCTTCAAACAGTCAGTCCCAATCAAAAAGCAAAAAGCAAAAAGCAAAAACAAAACCAAACAAGCAGTCAATATGAGGATCGAAAGCAATTCGTGTTTTCAATTAGGGGTCTGAGTTATCACTAGAAATTGAAATGTAATTTCAGATAATCAACTGCCCAATTTGTGTCCTAAGGACAAGCAAATAGTAAGGCCATGTTTGTTTTAAATGATTCAAAATAGGATTAGATTAACAATCTCAAGTAAGTATTTTATCCTGTATTTGCTTGTAAAATAAGTCTTGGGACAATTGATTCGGAGTTCACTATTTATCTCACAAATGAGGACTAATTCATTCCTATGAGAGGAGTGAGATAGATTAGCAAGGGATTGAAAGTGAAGCCGTAATGGCCTTAAATGACAAATTTATCCTTAGACTTTGTTTGATAGCCTGACTTTAAGCTAACAAAACAAAAAATTCATTTGGTTAATCGCAGGTAACTTTAAACCAAAAGATAATAAGTCAAAAAATTTTGATTTAAAAGTCAATTTAAGCCAAAAGACAAAAAGGCAAATGGAAAAAGAAATTAAGTCAAAAAGAAGTTATGATTTTTTTAAATTTATTTTTATATAATTTTATATTTAATATGAATCTTGTTTGATAAATTTTAATAAAAATATATTTTTTTTATAAAAAACAGATGTGTATAAAAAAAGTTACACTATTTTTTAAAAATATATAAAAGTATTTTATGTAAAAATTAAAAAGGCTTAAAGACTAAAAGGCAAAAAGTTAAGGTTAACTACAATTATATTTAGGGCATTATGTCATCTATTCATAAAACTTGCTTATTTAATTTACAAATAAACATAGAATTAGATAGGATAAATTGTTATATCCAATGAACTCAACAAACATAGGAATGGATAAAAAATAAAATTAACAATACAAAAAATTGGTGTCCTAAGACTATTTAATGAGAGAGACAAGCTAATACTTCTTAATCCTAACCCCTAATACCATCATGGCCAAGATAAAATAGCACGATGGACTGGATATGGTAGAGATATTGTTTTAAGTATTGCATAACTGAATAATTCAAAGAAGGGTGCACTAGAAGGGAGGGTTGTTTTTAATGGGTTATTGGCAATCAAAATTACGCTTTTGAAGAGAAATTATTAAGATGATATAATTGTTCCTAGTAGAATGTCACATCATTTGATATAATAATTGAGGTAGAATGGTTTGATCCCCTTGTCAGCTTAATCACTTTCCTTTGTGCTTTGTGTACTTAATTCTATCCAAAAAAAAAAAAACCAACCTTTGAAATACAATCTCGAGTCCCCTGATCTTTTGTATATTTTCTTTTGTTGATCTCGGACTTCGAAGAAATTTCTCAGTACCACCACCTAAATAATTTATTTCCCATTGTTGGCTAGGATTTAGAATTTTTCTAAGGAGAGAATCAATTGGGTGCACTTATATATCACCAGTTTACCCTCCTGGAGTGTGTCTATGAATTTCCCTACCAATGAGTGCTGCGATAAGTAAACAAAGGCATCATTAGTAAACAAATTCGTCCAACTCCTGAATTGCCGCAGCCTGTCTAAACTCAGCATTCCAGCACCCTTTTCGCATGCACGGTTGCTTTCATGGCGTTGGTAACTTTGGCAATGAACAAAAAAAGATATAGAGAGAGAATAAGAGGGCGTCATGAAATTTGTTTATAATCTAACTACGGACAGTGCATGTAAACTCCGTATAAACCACTGTATCTTCACGAGTATAGTGAACTCCACATAATCACCTAATGTGAAACTTCTCATACTTGTAAATATTCAGTTGTTTTAGTGGTATAATATGTATTTTCTTTAGCATTTTTGCTTATGGTAAAATACTTCCATATAAAGATAAGACTTGAATAGTTAGCAAGGAAATTAATCTTAACTCAAATGCTCAAGTGATGTTACTCAGCTGCTCATATAATTGTGGTTAGTGGAAGGAACCCCACATCATTTGGTTGAATAATTTGATAAAATAGTTTAATTACCTTAACATTATTAATTGCCACCTCTGGAAATGCAGAGCGATATACGTCCTTTCAATTGGTGAGATCACAGCTACCAAAAAATAAAAACAAAGAGAAATTGAGACTAAACTGGAGACAACCCAATGTATCTCAAACCAATTAAAACTATTATTCTTCCCCTTTCTTCAAAGCCAGCCATAATCATTTCCCCCTGCCACCATGGACATCACACCTCCAGTACCACCATCCGAATCCGCCCAACCATTGCTAGAGCTAAACGAAACAAATAAAAATAAAAATCCCAAACAATCACACAAAAGCACAAAAATTTATATAGCTCGATTCAAAATTTAGATCCATGAACATAAATAACAAAATATGCAATACAAAAGATGGGATTACAACAAGCTGACAATATCGGTAACTCTCACACAATCTTGCTATCTGCCCACTAAACAAGCCGCTCAAATAATTTTTTAAAAATAAGTAAGACTGCTTGGATCATCAAGTAAATACAAGCACCAATCTACAACCACCATTATCACCTCCCCTTCCTTCCTCCCCCCCAAAGTTTGAAAATCCAACATGTGTCACCAAATCGTTGTCGCCACCTAATTTACTGACCGCCAAACCATTGTTGCCACCTAATTTGATAACCACCCACACTACCTACGCATATCTTTTTAGAATTTATTGGATCATGTAACTTTGAGTACCTTCCTCGCTAGAACAAGGATGAAGAATTTCCCTTTTCAAATCCCTATTAGTTTGCCCCTAGTACAAAGAGTCATCAACAGTACCGCAAAGTATCAGGGATCAGGAATCTAGAATAAAAAAAATTTAATTGCCCCACTTTTAAGAACAATTTTAAGGAACACAAGAGAAAAAAATTCCCAGATTTACACTGTTCTTGGGAATGATAGTTTGTTATCCAATTCTTGGCTCGACCACAGCATATTGTATGATCCATACAGTCAGGATGCAAAAACCTTTACGAAGCGAATTAGCTAAACTAAATACCTCTCCCACTGGCTATGAAGTTTCGGAAACATTCAGCTAGTATCGAAAACAACCTACTTCGGTCCTGCAAATTTGTTCATCATTTTTGCAATTATGGGAGCCACCTTGGGATTTGCCTGGTGCTTTGCAATATTAGCTGGATTCTTCATGACTGCAAAACAATTGAGCAACAACATACGAGAAAACTAAGAAAACAAATAAGGATGACACAGGTTCATGAGCATTAGTGGTGGCAGCTTTGTTTGGGGCTTTGAGTTGTAATAGCCCCTTGATTCCTTAGCTGGAAGGGGGCTATTTATGCTCAAAGGCCACTGCTTTTTTTTTAAATAGCTTTTGTTTTTTGTTTGAGTAATCAAAAAAGTAAAGATTTTGGACCAAAAATTGAAAAAAGATCAGAAAAGCCAAAAATAAGTTGTATTCCGCCAAAAGAAAACTTATTTTGGTTTTTAGTGAACTTTTTTCAATATTGGTCAAAGCATTTTTTACTATTTAGATTCGTCAGGACAAAAGGAATCAGATAAGTTAAAATTTTGGACACAAATTTGAAAGGGAAGAAAAAAAAGACAAAAATAAGTTATTTGGAAGTAGCCCTCACTTGGCTAAACTGCAGCGACGTCACTGTAATAATAATAATGTCAGCTATGTAAATTTTAGAAAATAACAGGATTTGGGCAGTCACTAGGCCACTAAATGCATAATAAGCCTATAGTGAGGTATGCAAGGGTCCAAGAACACGGAACATATCCCTGTCTGAGAAAACTTGGAGGAAAATCTAAGTTTCAATCTTTCCAGCACAATCATCGTCATAACCAACATTAGAACAAATATTCCATCAAATAATGATTGCAGATGTAGCAGCATCTATGACACCACATCATCAGTTTTTCAAACTATTGCAATTGCTAACAAATGAATTTAGGATTATCAATGCATATTTAATAGCTTCCATCAAATAATGATTGCAGATGTAGCAGCATCTATGACACCACATCATCAGTTTTTCAAACTATGGCAATTGCTAACAAATGAATTTAGGATTATCAATGCATGTTTAATAGCTTCTATGATCAAGTATTAAGAGAGACTCACCAACTTAGATGTTTAGTTGAAATATTTAACTCAATAAATTGGGGAACCAATATGCTCAAATCTCATCATACTAAACAAAACAGGAAAAAGCATAGTAAGATAAGATCACGGTCGGGTATGAACAATATCTACAATAAATAAATAAATAAATCAATCAAAAGTAAAACATTAGCAATGGTGAATATGGGAATGCGAACATTGTGAACTACTTGTGACTACCAAACTACAAAAATCACAATGAATACTTAAATATTTCTGTTTACACAAATATATATATATATTCGCGAAGATACTATTTTCTATCTAAATGCTGCATCAAATTTAACAAAACTTGACTGAAGATAATTCCCTAATGTCCATAATGCTCGCATAGAAGATTTGAAAGATAACAAGTAACACTCTAAGACAAGAGCATAGCGTAATGTAATTGTAACACCCAACTTACGAGTCCTGCAATAAATAACACAAAAAAGATGTACAAAATAATATTTTATTATTTTAATAATAATGGGTACAATTCTCTGTAATTTATATATAAAACAACAATTAACCTCTAATTCGATCTCTCAATCGTTTGCAATGCAACAACTAAAGTAGCTTGTTGTAGAACTAAACCGCTTGATGATTTTTTAAAATCTTTGAATTGAGAAGATTGAAGAAATGAACTTGATCGATGACGTAAAAGCTTGATCTCAAACAAAGATTACAAGTGCAGACTTTGTAAAATTCGATTCATAGAGCATACTTGATTCAACGTTATATTTTTGGAGAACTCAATTCAACGAGAACTTTATTTTGAGTCCTTTAATTCAATCACCATGATGGTTGCAATCCAAAGGCTGAAATAGCTTATTCAAACCAGTTGGTAACTTCTTCAGATTTCCAAGCCGAGAAGACTAAAAAAATAAGCTTGATCGAGGACTTGAAAGCTTGATCCCAAACAAAATTATAAGAGCAGATTCTATGAGATTTAATTCATAGAGCATGCTTAATATGAGAACTCGTAGACGAATCAGCACAATGCTAACGTGCTTGTTGATCCTCCCCAAGAACTTTGAAAAAAACTTTAAGCAATGCTTCGAGAAGAGTATCTTAAAGAATGTATGAGAATCTTCTTGGCCAAAGATCCTTTTTTAATGAATGAGAGCCTCTATAGGATCAAAAAAGGGATGTTAAATTTAAAGATCCCTTGATTTGAATTTTTATTTGATTGAATTTCTTGAATGGGAAAAAATTATCCTTCTTTTTATGGAAATAAAATCAAATTTGAATTTTAAATTGCTCTCCCATGATTTGAATTTTAAATTGACACATGACATTGTGGGACCATCTCAGTAGGCCAAACTAATGGATTCCCCCTTGGGTATTACCCATATCTTGAAATGGGTTATGTCCAATAATTTATGTCAAATAATTTAATGTTTAAAGTATTTATTGTAAAATATCTTCACTTCATCAATCAAATAATAGATTCTATCTAGAAGTAGAAATAATCCAACTTAAATAATAGAAGTAGCGTAATTTAAATTGTTTTTCACATCTTCAAGATGGAATGTTCAACACTTGCCGATTCAACCATAGGTGAGTGGTAGCATTTCTTTCTTGTATTGTTGTACTATTATCTTGAAGATTAATAAAATCTTTTTTATTAGCCTTCAGTCTTTATTTCTTGCTTCTATTTCTTTGTTTCTTTGGCCATTTTCATATCCTATGAAGTCTTAAAAAAAGGCAAGAAAACACAAACAATTGCCCAGACTGTGAAGACAAATATAGGAATTCAAGAATCTTTGGCCCTACCAATTGTGATCATTATAGGCCAAATAATGGTCCTGATGCCGAATTAGGAGAGGAAGATGGGAGAGAGGGAGGACACAAGGAGCCACAACCCTAATTCTCAAACACACCAAATATTATTAATCAAAACTAATAATTAATAAGATAACCATCTTATTTATAAGCAAGCCATAACATGAAAAGGAAATAACAAAATATATTAAATAACTCAAAAGTAAACTCTTAATAAATTAAATTACTACCAACGACACTTATTGGACCAAAAAAATTTGTTTACTCGCGTCATGCCCTTGGGCTTGACTTGAGGCTTCCAAATTGGATGACAGCTCTCTAGACAATCAATGGCTACGCCATCAATTCTCCTCCACTGAAAAGAACTCTCAACTCCAATGAATTAGGAGCAGAAGCAAGAATACCATCAGGAGGAGGAACACAACGAACCAACAAAAAGTTATTCTTCAGTTTGACAATACGTGAATCAGTGGCACAACTGTATATTTTGTCTTGCCATCGATGAAAGAATAAGTATTAGCATGCCCGGCATGCTCGACATCAAGATCCCATATCTATGTACGACTTAAAAGAATATGACAAAACTTAAGAAGTAAAACATCACATTGTCGTCTCGTTAAGCTTGCCAATAGTAAATGTTGCGAGACACTGTTTATCAATTTTGAGCTTCGTGTTGGTGATCCAAGCCACGTGACAAGGCGTAAGATTAGGCTCAACCTTCAAACCCAATTTCTTCACAGCTTCTTCAGGCACAACATTAGTACAGCTCCCAATGTTAATCACCAACAAACAAATACGAGCATTGCACTTCAGCCGTGTAGTTAAGACTTGGCTACGCGGCCCACGCCACTATGCTTCGGGTTGTTGGTTATCCCTTGTGGTGGTAAGGAGACTACAAATAATGCCAGCAGTACTATTTTGAAATTCTTCATCAGAAGCGGGATCAACGGAATCAAGTGACTCAACAACTTGATGGTTAAGCTTCGGTTTCACAAATTCTTTGGCCTCTGTAAATTCCTCATTTTCCAATATAGTGACAGACTTCATAGGCATATTAATTTTTGGAGGACACTCCCTAGCATGATGTCTAAAACCTTGGAATTAAAGAACTTGAACATGTTATTACCTACAAATGTAGTTGGCGAGGGATGAGCATGGGAAAGGCGATAGAACTTACTACAAATGGGTCTAGAAAAGCCCTCTCTCCTTGTAAAGGAATTCGCTCCTACACGTATTGGAGCCTTTTTCTTTACTCCTTCCATCTAAAAGGCTACTTGGACTGCATGTCGTGACGTACAATCTGACAACAGCTAAACCACAAGAGATTTGAGGATTCAGGCTCTGGCGATACATAAAGATCATGATGTCTTCATTCTACAAGAAGTCAGATCTTATAGCCAAACTCTAGAACAATCTGATATATAATTCAACTAACTTGTGCTTCCCTGTGTTAACTGAGTAAGTTGCAAATGAGCTCGCTACCTGTAACTTGGAGAAGAAAAATAGTGGGTCATTGCAACCTTCATACTGGTCCATATACGAAGAGCTACATAATACTCACATTGATATTTAACTCCACTAAAATCTAGTTGTACCTTTCAATTTTACTTAGGCAAAAAATAACTTTCTTTCCTCAGTCATTTGATACCAACGGAATAAGCTCTCTATACTGTGCAACCAATTAAAAGATACTTCTGGATCGTGATCCCCATTAAAATCTAGAACTTCCAACTTAGCACATTTGTCTACTTTAGTCAGTTGTGGATCCTCAGCGATACATTAGTTTACAAAAGGCTATTGTGGATGAACACCAAAAGATCCACCAACAGCCTATTTCTTTGCTCCATCTTCTAAAAAGGCAATAACCATAACATGGCTCGCATCTATGCTATATCTTCCGTTGCATGCACAATTCTTGATTTAGAATCTCAACTCTAGTATTCTATTAATCATTGGTAACCATGGTTGTGACTAGGGAAGAAGATGCATATTTTTTTTTGGCTGCTGCTTTCGCGTGGAACTGGGGCTAGGTTTAGTGGGTGAAGTGGCTAGGCACAAAAATGGGCTGGCCGAAATAAAGGAATTAAGTAGTTGGATGTGGCTGGGTTGGAATTAAGTGGCTTGATGGGCTTCAGCCTTAAGCATGAATTAATGGGTTGGGCTGAGCCCTTTTTTTTTTCATGGCTTGGATCGGTTTGAGTGAAGCGTGGGCCTTAGTCCCTGGGTCAAGTAAAAAATCAGGCAAGTGAATAAATCGACTCAAGTAGAAAAATGGGTCAAGTTTATTCAAATGGGTTGGCTTCCGCGTAGCTAATGCCAGAAACATGGAGAAGCTTCTAGGAGTTTCCAGGACGGCACACAGATTGAGGGGGAAGGGAGTGCGCTATGGTTTCGGCGAAAGGGGGGAGAGGAACGCGCTAAGATTTTGGCGAGGGGAAGGGGGAAGGTTGAGAAGGGCGAAGAAAGAGGGCAAAGTCGACGAGGAGGCTGGTCAACAAAGGCCTAGTGTTTCGGTGATGAGGGAGGGGTGAAGATCAACGAAGGAGGTTGATCGACAATGACCTACTGTTTCAGCAAGGAGGGAGGGTGAGGGTCGAGGAGGAGGAAGGGCGAGGTTCGAAGAAGAGGCTGGTCAGCGAGGAGGGTTTCGACAACTTCTCGATGGTTCACCGGCAAGAAGGTCGATGATGACTCACGGCGCGAAGAATTGTGACGCTGACGGTGATGATGGTAGCAACAGAGAGATTACGCGACCCTTGGCCGATTGCGCTAATGGCTGCTGACAAGGCACGCAGATCTTTATAGGGTTTCTGATTGTTGTTGATAGATACGGAAGCATCGAGTGGAGGGATGACAATAATGAAGGGTTATTATGGTTCAGTTTGTGTCGAAAAAGAAGAGGGAGGTGAGGAATCTCGAGGTTAAGTTCTGATACCAATTGATGCTGAACTAGAAAAGAGAAAAAGGGAGAGATGGAGCACACAAGGGGCCAAAGCCCTAACTCTTAAGCGCGCACAATATTATTAATCAAAACTAATAATTACATAAATAACTACCTTATTTATAAACAAACTCTAACATAAAAAAGAAACCATAAAATATATTAAATAATAACTTAAATAACTCATAAGTAAACCTATAATAAATTAAATAACTACCAACAACACTTATTGGACCAAAAATGTTTGTTCACTCATATTGAACCTTTTGGGCTTGACTCGAGACTTCTAAATTGGATAACAACTCTCTAGCTAATCAACGGCTATGCCATCAAGTCCATTCTTGTTCCAAGTAATGATAAAATCACTTGGTCCAAAGGGCCTAAGCATGGAAGAAAATGACTACAAAGGAAATTTATGTTGCCATGCCTAATAATAATTGTCCATGACAATTACAATTGGTCCTCACTATAGAATCTCAGCAAGAAAATGTGGTTGAGGGGAATGTTCTCAAGTTAAACAAAACAAAAACTATATAAGGAACATCTTTTTTCGTCGAATATATGCATAACTGAGTTGTTATTGTAAGAATTAATGTTTTGATTAGTATTCGATGGAATTGGTAGGGGGAAAAAAAAAGAAAGAGCTAAATAATCACTTGTTAGTGGAGAAACGAAATACATATTTAGCTTTGGTTGGTCTTGAAGCTTAGAAGATAAGAGAACGACTCACATAGGTGCGCTCATTCGGTCTGCGGAGACAACGGTTTTTGGATTCGGAAGACTTGGAGTGGTTTTTATTTCAAGTGGGAGAATGCTAAGAATGAAAGAAAAATCCCCTTAGGGGAAACTGTCATAATGGGGCCTCGAGCCATCTGGATGGAACGAGGAAGAACATGAAAGGAATGCTTCTGGACAAAACTGTCTAAAAAGGGAATGATGGAAAGGGATAGCAGCCCTTGCCTCAATATAATGCCGAGATTACCTCGTTGAATGGCTTAATTGAGACACAGACTCTATTTAGGAGAATAGATGCACCATTTGCTTTCTTTCCTCCAATAAGACAATTGGAATAGAAGAATGCGTGTCTAAGGGATACTAGGAGGATAGAAAAATACTTAATAATAGATAGATAGGCAAACTAGAAAGAAAGCCCTGGCTGAAGAGAAGTGCGCCTGTGTCTCGTCCCCATTGAATAGGAAATCAAGAGGCAGAACCTAAAGACTCAAGCTATCCAGACAAAATCGGGTAGCGAGCAAATTTTTAGTCCCTGTTTAAGAGTATCCGGACGGTGGTCAATTCGGTCCAGATGGAATGCGGGGTGCCAAGCGCGCATTTTTTCCCTATCCTCTTATTTTAGGTAGCCTCTATATAAAATTTTCATCTCTAGAAGCCCTATCCATCATGTAATTAAACTTGGTAACTCAATTCTCTTAAGAATAGTGAAAAGAGTGAGCCCCGTGGACAAAGGCACCAATTGCCAAACCACGTAAATCCTATGTCGTTCTCGTTTGTGTGTGTGCTTGATCATTCTTTTTGTTATCGTTCATGTAATCTCGGTTCTGTGTTTGGATTGAACATAGGCTTCAATCCTCAACAAAATGGGTGAGCTTAGGTTTACCCCACGCTATTGATGGTCTCCTGTATTTATATATTTTAACTAGCGTTCATGGCACGCGCTATTGCCAAATAAAATAAAAAAGTAAAATCAAATTAAATAAAAAAGTCAAATGAAAGTAATACTTGAAATTAAGGTTTCGAAAGAAGAGAAAAAACGGATAAAATGTGTTTATTTTTAAGGCAAAATAAACACAAAACATAATGCCAAGAAACGGCCGGCCAAGAAAATCAAAAATTTTAGTGGCAGGCCACTGGAAAATCTCAAATGAAAAATGAAAATGAAATATTATGGGTAAACAAAAGGACGAAAGGGTTGATTCAAAAGAACCTATCAAAAACATCGCACAAACACCCAAATGAAATTACTACTACTTTTTTTTTTCAAGTAATTTTTTTTACTCACCTGGAGTAGCCGTTATTGTTACATCTTAATCTTCGATACATTGATCTTCTTACTCATCCCATACAGGAAGAGTTCATTTGATCTCCCCACTCCCTCCAGTTTTTCCAAGAGAAGTTTTCCTCTTTTTCAATGGAAACCAAATGGTAACCGAAGATGGAACATGGAAGTTATGATGTTGCTTTTCGTATAATGACCTTATGGTTAGGAGTGCAAAAATCATTTATACGGTAAAACGTGTGGTTGTTTAAGGCATTTTTGGCATTACAAAAAAAATTAGTGGGCTTCAATTTGGTGTCTACACCAATGAAGTGTAGGTTTTTATAATACTAATAGATATTACAAACTTATCAGTTATCAGTACGTTAAATTTAACAATTAACATCATCTATCGCCAATTCTGTAGAATGCCCGTTACTATAAGTCTCTAAGTAATCAGTTATGCAGTCTCATATATCTCCTCCTGAAGTTTTCAACATAAAGCCTCCACGGCTACATTGCACAGAAAAATCTGATGCAGGCCAGTACATGGAAGGCACTGGGTTCGTAATTCATATGAAGGCAAGCAATTCATTATAAATACAAGTATAATGAAAACGAAACAAAAAACATTTTCAGGTGGAAAAAATAAATGGTCTAGGAAACTATCAAAGGCAGCTGAAGTGGGTTAAAAATAATAATAACAGAAACAAAAAGCTCGAGACTGCATAACTAAATTTCTCAAATTCAGAAGAAAACCAAATAAAGAGTTAACACTTGACAGTAGGAAAACTTAAAAAAAGCACTTCATTGACAGAGCGTATGGAGAAAAAATGCAGAAATAATTTTTACACAAATAAGAGCTTTAATTGAAAATAAGAGTCAAATGCTTGTCTAATTTGGGGGACCGTGTATATTTCAACTTCCAAAAACAACACATGGAACAACTCCCAAGGCAAGGCCACCAGTTAATACGGGGAAAATGTGCAAAAACAAAATGAATTTGCACCAACAAAAATGCAAGTGGCAGAATGTGTTAAAAGCATTGGAACTCATAGAATGAAGCAGGCAGCTATGCGTGATCAGTATTGAGCTATGGAGCATAGGTACTTCAAAAATGTTGATGTACACTTACCGGGTACACCATAAAAGTACGAGGTAGTTTTCCAATTGTTGAGTACAGTACCAGTATGTTTTGGCTGCGTTTAGGGTATGCGAATAAGTACGTTGGGACTTAAACGAAATTTTTGAAAACTGAAAGATTACTAGAGTAAATGATGTGTTCTTTCTTTTAATATAGAGACGAATTTAAGTATTAAAAAACATAATTTACATTCTTTAGTTTATTAACAATGCTAGAAACCTAAATTTGTATTAAAAAAAATACATGTTCAAATACTTTCTCTTAGGATTTGGGAGTCCCAAAAGCAACTTTCAACCAATACAACTGCCAGAAATCATCGTCCAATCCCGTCCAAACTAGTAATTTCCAAAGTCAGCGTTGGAACAAAATGCTAATATTTTTTATGACATAACATCTGTTCTTTTTCCCTCTTATAAGCTAAAAGTAGTTTAGTATTTAGTATATATAATGCAATGCTAAAAAATACAAAAAATAAATCAATTTACTATTGTACCAGCCGTGCCTGTGCCCTATTTGTTTAGTTTTTAGCATACCGGCATACCCATATCGTACCATACCACGTACCTGCACCCATGCTTCACAGGTATTGAGCAGGTTTTGTTTTGATGCAAGGACAAAATGGGCCATATCACTGCAACTTGTTCAATTACCTCCCCAGTTTGTGATAAACATATAAATCAGTTTCATTTTGTGAAAGATCGGTATCAAAATAGAGGAGGGAGGGAGGGAGGGAGAGAGTACTTGAAGAACTCTTGAAGAACTTATTTAGATCTAATCCATATGGATATAGAATAAGAGTAATCCTCATGATACCAGAAGTCAGTAAATACTTATTCATTCCATGCATAGGGATATAACAATACATGATGATCAAATCAAGTAATCCTACTATACTAAGATTTCAACCGGTAGTATCACAACGACCTATGGCACATAACCATTTCCAAATCCTTACTACCCCTACAATTTTGCAAGATGAAGACAAAGCCTTTCCAACACAGTGAACCCCCATTTCCTAATGAAGTTCAGACCGTAGGTAAAGTACAACATAATATATCCAATTATCCACCAAATGCGACAGCTAGCATTAAGCCATTAACACAACAAGAAGCTAATGCAATGCCATTAACACAACAAGAAGCTAATGCAATGCCATAATAGCAAATCAATGAAGGCAGCTGCAAAGAAAACTAAAGATTATAGAATCGAAAGAAAGTACCATCTTGAAGAGCAGCCATAATTTCTGGATCTTTAAATGCTGCCATCAATTCAGGGTCCTGATCCAAATAACAATAATAACAAGAATCACTCAAACAACAGCTCTAGTGCATGAAACAATACATTTGGTATCACAGGATGTGACAGCTAAGGGCATGTTAAAGAAACAGTAACATATTGAAGGTTTGATAAGGCTCATACAAAGTTGTATCATCTTACATTCAATATTTTGCTGTAGTCAACATTAGGCATTCCTCCTGGCATGCTACCAGGGAAACCTCCAGGCATTCCCCCAGGAAACCCACCAGGCATGCCTCCTGCTCTACTACTCGAAGATGACTGCTCTTTCTTCTTAGCCCTCTCATAAGCAGCCTTCACCAAAAATGCAGAACTAAATATCAGTCACACAAGACAGAATACAAAACTTTATTAACGAGTAATAATTACCTGAGCTTCAGCACGACGACGCTGTCTCTCACGCTCAATCTTTCTGTCCTCTCGTTGTTTGCGCAATCTATCATATTTCCTACGATGTTCATCAATTTTGTGTGTGTTGGGTTCAACCTGTTGAGCCAAAAACTTAAGTTACAAGCTAATGAAAGGGTTCCAGTCCTATTACAGAATGCTCTCAAAGTCATCACAATCAGAATGCATGTCAAAGCATGTTCACATGAAAACAAGAAGCACAAATAGAAATAAAAGAAAAGATGACACAGTTGTAAAGAATCACAAGGGAAAAGATGACCTATCATAAGGTAATAAAAATAGTATTTCAAAACATTAAAAATAAGGCAAACCTTCTTTAGTACGATACTTATTTCCTCATCATAGTCCAGGTTTGATGCCAAGTGAAGATCCTTAGCAGCCTCTTCCCACTGACCAAGCATTGCCCGTGCCATGCCACGGGATTTATACCCTTTAGCAGAGTCTGGATTAATCTGTATTAAGCAGATACGGAAATTTTTAACACCCACCGTCACAAAGATAACACCATGACACATTCTAACCATCATCAGGACCATATGCAGAATAGAGTTTGAAAATGACCATTTAGGTTGATTCCTGTCCAATAAATCAAACTAGTGGGGCAAATAAATGCATGAATTAACTCAAAGTCTCAAACAATCCATGATTTCATACAGTAGGCCAATACGTGCAAATGCAACAAATATAATTGTATGCATGGTAATGAGGGTGACACTTCAATTGTGGTTGCATAATGTGTCCATTCACATGCATCTTGGGCATATAATTAGCAATAAAGACAACATACTTCTAAATCATAACCAAGATAGATATCCTTGCTTGCACCCTTTTTTGGCAGGTTAAGTCTATAATTCAACAAGATTTGAACCATACATGGAAACAAAGAGGTGAATACTGTCTAACAAAGGACCACATCTACCTAGCAGATAGAACCATAGATTCTATCTTTAAACCCAAAGAAACAAAGAGGGGGCATATCCTCAACTATACTTTTATGCCAAGGAAAACAAGAACGACCTCTAAAGCGGCATTGGCATCTCGGATAGCAGCATTGGGTTTCTTCATTTTGATAAACACACTAGCTGTAAAAAGAAACACACACAAAAAATGAGCACACAAATACAAATACAAAAAAATAGAAAGAAAAGAGAGAAGCAAAGAGATAAAGATGGGACGTGTGGAAGAAAGCATCATGACTGCCAAGCAAGCTTTACCTCTTGTTGCATACATAATTGCTGAAGTTGGGTTGAGCAGAATCGCCTGCGTCAGATGATCAATTGCTTCCTCGAGCTTACCTGATTAGCCCAAAGCCATCAAGTTCCGCCTACTTGTCATTGCATAAACATGTGTTTGCATAAATATGATGAAATAAGAATACCTTCAGAAATTGCTTCCATGGCCTGGGCCTTTGCCCCCTGGGAAGCATCACGGTCTTCTTCAGTGACATCCACAGAAGGATCTCCCATCTGCAAGGTTTGATGTTTAAAAGATAATTCATGTTACCAAATATCAAATCCCAAATCAAACCAATTATTAAGGGCACCAATAGTGAAAAAACACCTTCTGTGGTGGATCATTGTCAGGTTCCACAATTTCACCTTCAAGCTCAATATCAGATTCAATTATCTCGCTTTCTTCCTCTTCATCAGCAGCTCCTCGTGGTTGATGTTCCTCCTCATTGTCCTCCATGTCCTCGTCACTCTCATCCACAACATAAGACTTCTGTGGCCAGATTCATAAAACTCACAACGTTATAACTCCCAACACTTTGAGTTGATTGATAGTGCCCACGCCACGTGATAGAATCTAACCATAAACCCTAAATTTACTCCGTTTGGTTGCTGTGAAAATGATGGATCACTGAAGAATTTGGTATACAGTTTTTTAGGTTCCATAATCCTTGTTGCTTCCAAATCCACAAACGCACATGGTTTATACACTGAGGATTCATCTGGTCACAGACGATGAGAAAATCTAGACTCAAAATTAACTTTTATAGGCTCGCTCAATTTTCCAACATTTTCTCAACAGCCAAACGGATAAAAACTAAAAAACACAAAAAACAAAAAGATGGTTACAGAAGTACCGATTTGTCACGAGGGGACTCTTCAGGCCTGTAAGCAGATGGAGAAAGCTTACACCCGACACTGAAACAAATCGAATCCATACACATTTAAAACAAACTATGAAGAACAAATTGAACAAACAATTGATACATACATCAAATACGAGCATACAAAAGTGCGCAAACATCTATATATATATATATATATATATATATATATATATATATAGACACACACACACACACACACACACGTTACCTTTCGAGGTAGTCTCTGAAGAAAGAAAGAGAAGGATCGCTGAGGATTGAGGGATTGGACTTGCACTGCTCGATGAATTGCTTCAATTGGTTCAAATTAGCGGCGTCCATGGCGTTCGAGGGAAGAAGGTCTCAGAGATTGATGAATCGAAGTGGAGTGGATGTGGCTTAAGCAAGAAGATCTTACTTGCTTTCGTTCTCTGCTTTCGGTAGAACTGGATTCCAAAGCTGACTATGCTTTTCTAGTAGTTTCTCAACGGATAGACATCGACTTTTTAGTTTGGCCCCGTTTTGTAACGTTTAATATTTTTTATTTTTTGTTTTTGTCTTCAAATTTTTTATAAATTGTAAATAAAAATATGTTGAGTAATTATTTTTATTTTTAAAAAACTGTAAATAATTTTTAAAATTTATAAAAATTTTATAAACAAAAAAAATATATTTTTACTTATTTTGTAAATAAGTTTTGATTGTATCTTTTTTCTTCACTACCTCGAACTATTACATCCGGCTAATGTCTCCGACTACTGTTTTCGACTACCACATTCGGTCACCCCTCTGGCCACCACCTGACCATCGTATCGCCTTTTATCTACTACATTTGACCACATTTGACCACGATTGCTACATTTTACTATCTTTTTTACTAACACATTCAATCACCATTTTCAACTACCGCCTCCGACTACTATTGCTATATTTTACTATTATCCCCGACTAACACCATTGATCACCACCATCTGGCCACTACCGCTGAGTACCCGTTCCGATCACTGCCTCCGACCATTTCTTTCGACCACCATCTTTATCTCTTACTATCATCATCAAATAATATTTCCAACCACCACCTCCGACCATTGTATTCATCCGCAACTTCCAACTAATACTTCTAAACATTTATGTGCCAAACATATTTTTATTTTTATTTTTTTTAAAAATAAACAAAAACATATTTTTTGTTTTTTATAAACAAAAACACAGAAAACTGTAAACGTTACTAAATGGGGCTTTTGTGTTTCGATTAGTTTTTTTTGTTGGATTTTTTTTAACATTAATCTTGGATGAGTGTATTTTTTAGATTCTTCTCGTTATAAAAAAATAAAAAGTAAATTTTTTTTATTAAAATCTAAAAATAGCTCATATAAAACCAAAAAGAAAAAAACAAACTAAACAAACTTTTTAATTTTTTGACTTTTTTTCTAATTTTTTTGTTTTTAGTAAAGTTTTAAAAAAATTTAACCCAACAAACATACTTTTTTAAATTCTTTCATCACAAAAAAATCAAAAAAATAAACAATTTAAATCAAAATACAAAAGAAATCATAAAAGACAGAAAACAACTCCAAAAAAAAACCCGTAAAATCTTTTAGTCCAACCATAGACTTGTTCTTTTCTTTTCTCACCCTTTTCTCTTGGCTATGTTTTTCTTTTTAATCGGATTAAAGTTGATTTATTATTATTTTTAATTTAAAATTACAAAAATTAATTATTAGTATTTTTTGGCATAGTACATTGAAACTATTTTTTCAATAAATAGTTGTTTTAATTTAGTTTAAAGTTATTTTAAAATCAGAAAAAACATAAACTTTTTTGAGTCATACTTAGTTTTTGTTATTGCTAAAATTAATAATTTATAAATTACAATTTATAATAAAAATTATAAATATTTAATAAAAATTATAATTTATAACTAAAATTTTAAAAAATAATTATAAATAAATTAAAATTAAAATTAAAAAAAAAATTAAAAACTATTAAAAATAACTTTGCAATTCACCCAGCCACATAGTTGTAAACAAATGGTCTATTCGAGGTGTGGATTGTGTGGCATTCGGGGTTATAGATATTAGCCCCATTTGGATAATCAACTTATAGTTAATTTATTTATTTCTATTCTTAGTTAATATTTTTATTATTTAATTAAAATGTCATATTTTTTAAATTTTGTTGAATAACAAGTTTTGATTAAAAATAGAAAAGATAAAAAATCAAATAAACTATATTTCTTTATTTATTTTCATTTTTAGAGTTTTTCTTAAATATCTTTTATGCTTCCACAACATTCCATTTAGATGAATTAAAATATAAAAAATAAAAATTTTAAAAAAGAAAAAACAGACAAAATAAAATCGGCAAAATCTATCCTAAATTCGCCCTTTAATTTTTAACTTCTTGAATTCTTATTTATAAAATTTTAAAATATAGAAAAAAAAAAGTAGGCTTCGTTTGGTACATAACTTGAAGTCAATTTTAATCTTTCTTGCTTATTTTTTTATTAAAAATAATCAACAGTTAAAACCACCTTTTTGTTTTACATTGGTGAATTAAACTTAAAATTTAATCAAATTTAAGTTCTTTATTTACTTAGCTTAAAGCAAGAAAAATGCCTTAAACCCAAATAATCAAATGAGAGTGTGAAGTTAAAAACAGATTTTGAATATCATTTCTCGATTTTGAAGGTGGCCCTGCTATTAATTTTTATTTCGTGTTTGTATTCAATAATTGTGATAAGATTTTGAAGAACAGCACAAGTTAAATAAAAAATAGGATTATTTGAGTTTTAGTTCTATTTATAAGTGCTCTAAAAGTTTTAGTCATGTTATTATTATTTTTTTTTGCATTTTGTTTTTTTAAAATTTAACAAAATGGCAAAGCTAATATATCCATATTTAATTTGGCTGTATGTATGTGTGTGTATCATGGGTGATGTAATATATGTAAATTTTTTAAATAAGTAGATAATTTTTCTTTGGGTATATGAATTTGAAATTATATCTCCACATTTTTAGTATATAACATATTTATGAGATTTGGGTTTAGCGAATTCACATAAATTTGTGATCTCCCATCCCACATCGATAGGAAATAAAAATTAAATCTGATATATAGAGAAACTTATAGACTACTACTTATAATTTGGCTTAAGCATTTTGAGATACGTTGTTAGGCTCTTTATTCAAATTATTTGGCCAGTGATTTATTTGTGTCGTTATAAATGGTATCAAAGCTAACCCTAGTCCCATGCGGGTTTTGTGGCGGTGTGGATAGATGAGTAAATGTTCTGGAGAATAGTAGAGGTCTCGAGATTGTATACTTTGTACACGCTTGTAGACTGTTCTGTGTTCGCTAATGAGCTATCATCCACATTCCAACTAGAAAAAGAACTTAAACCATGCAACGAAGACATCGCGTCTTTGAGTGAAGAATATTGTGATACTGTAGATACCCCAATCTAACAAAGCGAAATCTTAAGCACCCATCTCGAATGCGCTCCAATGACGAAAGTATGCGAATTATGCTCAAAAATACTTTTATGTAAACAAAATCACTAATATGGCTCAAAACCCAAAAATCCTATAAAAAAAAACCTTTAGGCCGTGACATTTCCATCCACATGGCCGCTACTTTTTTGAAAACCCTAAAACAGATCATATCCTTACTCTCACGGCTATTCTTTTCACCACCATAGAGGTGCCTGCACTGTACAAAAACAAAAGGTAGCAGTAATCACTATTATCCCTTTTTGGACATGTGACAACACCTTAGAAAGGGTCTGTGTTGCTCATATTGCCTATAAATAGGCAATGTTTTTAAGCAAAACCAGATGAAAAAACACCTGGAGGCGTAAACTCTATCAAAATACTCCCCAATTCGATATCCTTCCATCAATTCTATACTTTCTAAGCCTCGTTCGTGTTTTTGCTTGCAACGGAGGAGTTCTTGGAGCACATATATTGACTTGGAGGTATCGTATTCTCACCACCAAGAGGGCATTTGAGGTGAATATTCGCACGAGGTAACTTTAGAATCCCACGACTCTTCTCAAACCCTCATCTTCTTTCCCCAATGGTGTCGTGGATAAGATTTTCATTGTTTTATTGCTTGTTTATTGTTTATTTCAATGTAAATGTTTATTTCCTCTAAGTTTTTCATTATTAGCAGTATATTCATACCATTTTGTTTCGTATGTTTACGGTTATTTACATTCTGTTTCGATACTTACAAGCACACTGAACACATCCAAAGCTTTTTGAGGTTCTAAAACAAGACGGCCACAACCTCCTTATGTCACAGCCGTATATTTTATTAAATCCACGGTCATGGTCGTGCACTTCTAATAAGAGTCGGTACATTTATGCCTCTCTATATTCACAGCCGCAATATTCTATTGTTACGGTTGTGAAATTGTTTTAAGGTCAAAAATGCAAAAAATTTCTTTAAAACTCTTTGCTATCTGTTCATTTCAAGTTTGTATATTCTTTTATTGCTCTGTTTAGCTTTTTTTTTCATTCTGTATCTCTGTTTAGTTTCTTGTTGGATAATGGATGACAAATCTGGCATAGACCAAATGAGTTTTGATCTCCATTCTATGTATCTCCATATCTATATATTCTGAGGTTATGCAAATACGATGGCCACGTGTTTTATCTTCTTTTCTTATTACAGCCGTGGCATCCGTTGGTTACAGCCGTGAGGTTTTGTAAGGCTAGTAACATGGAAAGGTATTTTATGCATTCTGTTATTCATATTTGATATTCTGTATATTTTGTTGCTTATATAGAGAATGAATGATGGTGAATCTAACATAATACCAATAGGTTATGGTATCTGTCCTGCATATCCTATTCATTTGAGCATGTTTCAAGTCTTGTGCAATGTATATACCCTTTCTGTACCCTTAAAAACCATGGTCGTTACTTTTATTTGTTACACCCGTGAGCTTTGTTTATTCCATTTTTTGCAGTAATCATATCCTTGTCACGGTTGCCTGTTTTGTGACTATTTTTATCACAGCCGCAATATTTGTTGCTACGACCGTGAGTTTTCTACATGACTAGTAGCTTAAATATAATGTTTAAGTCTCTTCTGTCTGTTCTGTACATCCTGTTTACAGCATGTTAGGAACAGAAATATTGTTGCATGACCTTTAGAATCTTACTTATTTGTTTTATCACTTATTCACATATTTTTTACTTTGTTTTTCTAAAACAATACGTGTGGCATATCTAAAAATAATAATCAAATTGCATGATCCTAGGAATCGTAGTATGATTTTGTTTTGTTGATTGCTTTTGTTTGAATTCTCTTTAACCCCCCAATTCTGTATATGCTACATTTAAAAAGTTTACAACAAGAATTAATATTGACAAAGTTGAGGCCAACCTCACGGTTGGACGAAAAAGATGCCTAACAGCTTTTTTTTTGTTCCTTAACCCTCGAACTCTCTTTTTGTTTGGTTACATATTTAAAAGACCTGCAGCCTTCTTTTTATTTTTCTTGATTTTTCTCAAAAATTAAGTGGCGATTCTATTTTCAAAAAAGAATGCTCAAATATCTTGAACTTTTGTTTTCTATTTTCTAACAATAATAGATATCCGGTGCATCCCACATGAGATCCAAAACATCCGAAGATATCCCATCTCACATCGGTGGAAGATAAAAATTAAGTCTGATGTGTGT
>JAOTRH010001084.1:0-24340 GCA_034768845.1 Heliamphora exappendiculata
ATGAGATTTCTCGACTCACACGAGCCTCAAAGAAAATAGTTTGATACATGCATACATATATATATATATATATATATATATATATATATATATACATTACAATGCTTCACTTGCAAAGATCAACTCTCGTGAGCCTCACATGCAATACAGATATATACAACGACTTCCATGAGACCCACATGCAATACAAATATATATACAATAACTCTCACAAGCCCCACATCCAATACATATATATATACGAAGACTCTTATGAGCCCCACATGCAACACAGTGATCTTCTCGGGCTTTCATCGAAGGACCATAACCCCATCTAATATACTGTTAACCAGAGTTAACCTATGCAACACGTGCAACTCATGCGACACGCGCAACCTATACAACGCACCACGTGTAACACTCACCACGTAACACATGTCACCCACACGACGCAACACACATCTCGTACAACATATGCAACACGTGCATTTTTAGGACCACTTTTTCATCCTTCAGATACCCGCACACAGATGCATTGTTAGGACCACTTTTTCGTCCCTCCGATTCCCACGCACCCACATTTATTGCTAACCAGAGTTAACATTTATCGGACCACTTTTTCGTCCATCGTTAATCAGAGTTAACGTTTATCAGACCACTTTTTTGTCCATTGTTAACGAGAGTTAACGTTCATCGGACCACTTTTTCGTCCATTGTACTCTACACACACATGCATAAATAAAATCAGAGTTTTAGATATACTAAGACCACATATCCGTCATATAACATGCATAAATAAAACTAGAGTTTTAAATGCACAAAACCAAGTATAACACTACATTTCACATAACGACATCACGTGCCACACAACCCGGACGACCCATCCACTCACTCGGATGACCAACAACCTACAAAACACAACCTAACCCGAAGGCCAACTCCAAACCTCCCGCCACACGGTTTCCACCAATTTTTTCACAAAACACAATCTTTTCCTAAAACCCCCTTTTTAGAAAAAGAACTCCGAACCCAAGCACGTTCCGCACCAAACAATGTATAAACACCACGCACACAATCATGCTCCAACACCTCGCATCTAACCATGCACCAACACCCCGCATCTAACCATGCACCAACACCTCGATTAACAAAACCACATCACCCTCGAGGACGACAACAAAACAACAACAGACCCCTAAGGCCACAACACAACCTCCCAAAACAACTAAAATAACCCCAACAAAACAACAGTCGACTGAACCCCATAATTCAGTCGACTGAAAATCTATTGAAAAAAGAACAAAAAAACCAAAACCCAAGCCAATTGACTAGATCATCACATTGTCGACCCAGTCAACTAAACCACCTAGTTTAGTCGACTGGACCACGGCGAAAACAGAACCCTAGCTACGGATCCAGCCTTCTAACCCCAAAATCGAAGCATCCAAACTCGCTTTTGATACTCTCGAACATACACAACCCCAAAACTATCATGAAACATCAAAAAGACCACTTCAAAACCCCATTTCATCCAACCAAAATCAACCAAAAATGATTTTGAACCAAAACCTAACTTTTTGAAACGTAAATCAATATTTCATACATTTTTAAACGGTAAAAATACATACAATTACACGTAGCACCCTTGTAAGCTATGAGAGTTTAGAATCCTACCTCGTTGAGTAAAAAACTCTACATCTCGAACCACATGAAAAAATGAACTTCGTCGGAATAAAATTTTGTCTGGATGAATGCGTAGCCCACCGTGAGGATACTAAGGATCCGCTATCTGATCGTCAAAAACCAAGCCTGGGTCCTCGAGAAGTTAGAGAAAAGGTAGAGGTTTTGGTTGGTTTCAAAACTAGAGAGAGGAAAATATCTTGGAATAAATATCAAAGGCTAGATATTTATAAGCCATAGAATTTTTTTTTTTTGAAATTCGCTCCACAACGTCCAATGGCCTCGGGATCCAACCCAATATGCATATCTAAGCCCAATCGTACATAAAATGTAGATAAACATGCCATAACGAAAACGATAAATAACGCGTCGTAAAATGCTGGAAAAAAAAACAGGTCATGGTCTCACACCGAAAGAGAGTAGAGAGTTAGAAAGAGAGTTTGGGGGATCGAATGAGACTGCCTTGCGCAGTCTGGGGGCCTTAATGGTTGTTGTATGTTGTGTTCACAATATTTTATGTTGGCAACTGCAAGGTTGTTGAGAGGTTTTGTTGCGGCTGCAAGGTTTGTTTGAAATGATTTTTGTGGACGCAACCTCTCCCAACGGTCACATCTTGACCTAGTGCTCTAAACCCTGTGACCACAAACTTTAGATGTTACAGGTACACCTATTTTATCATGATTACGTTTTGGTTGCCACGATTACCCATAATGATGTGTTTGTTTGCTTGTTTTGGGGTTTTAAAAAAAGTTTTAAAGTCTTGACTCGACTTTTTAATTATTTTTTATCCCGTTTTCGTCCAAATTTTTAGGTCTTGACTTGATTTATTAATTTGTGTTTTTCTCCCGATAAAAATAGTTTTAAAGTGTTGACTTGACTTTTTAATTATTTTTTATTCCGTTCTTGTTCAAATTTTTAGGTCTTGACTCAACCTATTAATTTGTGATTTTCATCCAATAAAAATAGTTTTAAAGTTTTGACTCAAATTTTTAATTATTTTTTATTCCATTCTCGTCCAAATTTTTAGATCTTGATTCAACCTATTAATTTGTGGTGTTTTCCCGCTTAAAATAATTTCTAGGATCTTGACTGATCCTTTTAATTATTTTATCCCTAACTGAGTTCTTAGATCTTGACTCGATCTTTGTATTATTTTTTGTTTGTGCTCCTTTAGGTCTTGACTCGACTTTTAGAGTATTTTTTGACATGTTAGTATCCATATCATGTTTTACATCTTGCACCAGGCATATTTTTCATTTGCTCCATAACTACGTTTTGGTCTGATCCCTAGCAAAGGGATACATGGGCAACTCGATGAAAGTTCAAGTACGACTACCATCATATGCATGCTCATGTGTTTGTAACCTAAAATTGACGATTTGGTCAAATGGATGTTGTCTTTGGATCTTTAACATAACTTGCATCATGCGTTGCTGCGCAAGTTGTGTCAAAGAGGGGCAACTATAGACACCACAATTTGACCCCGCCTAATATTACGCTTATCTAGGTGAGTTCAATGATGAAAACCAAGTGAGGTGACGTGCAAAGTCTTTAAACGATCACCGGGAAATGATTCAAATCCAATACTTCGTGAAATTGAACAACAAGATCACAACTTTTGAACCTTGAGGCCGCATCCTTTTGAACCTTGCGACCTAGTTGTTCACTGTCCCAAATATTTGCGCCCGCAATCTTTGAACCCTGCGACCGTAGCCTTGATTGTTACAACCATAACATGAAACCTTTGGAAACCCTAAACAAACTCACGGTTGCAACCTTCAAAGGTGGCGACCGCAACCTCTTTGAGCATATTCTAAGCTTGGGAAGTGTCACCACCTCATTGGGTGGCATTTTCTATATAAACGTACCTTTGTTATGATTTTTAGAGGACGATTGAAAGTGCACCGATACTCTGCCAGTCGAATTACTTGCACCCTAGCCCCGTATTGCTATCCTGCTACCCCCGAGTACTGGAATCGAGACATTTTTCGAGAACCAAATAGATGATCGTCGCATCCTACGACCTGAGGACATGCCTGGATCACCCTCTTATAGGTACATTTGTTCAACCGCGACACTTTTCTCTCCACTCCTGTTACACACTACATGTTAGCACCCAACACACTGTCCATTAAAATTCAACAAAACAGTGCGCAAATACCTTGCGGTCGCAACTTCAATAGTTGCGGTCATTACAAATATGCATTGACATGCTTGCGATTGTGAGTCTGTTCTTCACAACTGCAACCTTTTGGTCTTAGGATCTTGCGACCGCAACAATCATATGTTACGGCCGCAACCTTTTTTCATTTCCAGTGGCTTAATTTCACTGTTGCGGTAGTGTTAGAGTATTCTATCGATAGTAGGTGATATCTAATATGTAGTCAATGTTATTTCCCAAAATCTTGCTCTTTGTTTACCATATATTGTGTTTATCCTAGTTTAATTTTGACATGATAAGGGTTTTCTAGTTTCATTTAATGATTCCATTTTTTGTTTATCGCATGCAGTTTTCATCATGTATCCTTAGTATAGATCCTGCATGTTTAGGACTTAGAAATTTTTTTATGCTTTGTTTTGTACCTTATATACCTATACTATGCTATTTTCATTATTTAATTTTGATTGTTCTCTCTTACCTCTACTTTTTGTATTTGTATGCATTTAAAAAATCTAATTAAGAACTAATAATGATTAATAGATGCCAACCTCACAGTTGGGCAAGTAGGGTGCCTAACACTTTTTTTGATTTGTAACTTAACCCCTAGACCCTTATTTTCTTTGGTTAAATATTTTAAAGATCAGTGGCTCCTTTTTATTTTTCTTAGTTTTTCTAAAAAATCAAGTGGCGAGTCTATTTTTTAATATAAAAAAATTTCAAAATTTTTTAATTTTCAAGGTGTTAAAAGTTTTCAAAATAACTCTTGAATTTCCTATTTTTGCAAAAATTCAAAATCTCGGCGCCACAGGAGCAGACTTGGTACAAGAGAAAACTGAGAAGATTAGACTAATTCGACAATGAATCTCTACAACTTAAAGAAAAGAGAAGAGGTGTGTTGATCAGAGATAAAGTGTCACGCCCCAAACTCTGGGTCACGCGAAAAGCCACAGAACAACCACTGAAACCGTCCAAATAAAAGGGATTTAAAACCAGAAAGCCAAACAAGGCTAAAACCTTTGTAAAAACGTACTATCGAGGATTTATTTGAGTTAAAAGAGTAGCAAAAAATTACAATTACAGTCCCACAAGCTAAGCCTTTGAAAATAAATACAAGTTTTGGATAAGAAAATCTTTGCATTTTAAAAGAAGCTTAACCCGTTCTAAAAATCTTCCTCGAAGCACAGGAGTTTGATGAAGCATAAATCATTTGAAAATTTCATTTGTAAACCGTTGATCCCAACAATGTAAAATGCAGTAAAAAAACTACGAAAAATAACAACCAACCTAAGATTCTCTCGAAAGCATTAAAACATGCATACATCCATAAAAAAAGGTATACGAATTATAACAAGTTACAAATAAACATGAGACATATACAACAGGTATAAGCTACCTATCAAGACAAAACAGAAATCTTGTCATCAGCCACCTCCGGACACCACTAGGTCAACCTATAGGACCACGCTTACTTGAAAAAGATTTTTACAACAAAAATTTCACACCGTGAGCCGAAGCCCAATAGAAAAATAGACTGTAAAGCTGTAATGCTGGTCATGCAATCACATGGTGGGAGCTAACTCGACCACAAAAGTCAAAAAGGTTTTTCTCTAAAAAAACCACAAGTTTTCCATCCTAAAAACTTCACATTTTCATCTTTAAAACCATGCATATAATCCTGATAAATATCATGCCACAGTTAAGGGAAAGCAGTAAAACACAACATTCTCGACTGGGGACATGTAGCTGAGGAGACACAATAAATGTAATCCTATGTACCGACTCTGCCACACCGACAAAGGGAACAACTATAGACTCTTGTCCATTACTCTACAGCCGCGCAGGGTCCAATGAGTAATAACAAGTTCTATACGAAGTCATAACAACGACGCCATTAACGGAGGCAACCGACAAATACTTAATTTACGGGACTTGGGCTCGAGGGAACTAAGCACCCACACGAATCAATTTACGCGGACTAACCCGAAAGAACTGAGTACCTACGCTGCGCACGTTTTCGAACTTGCACCGAGGAGCAATGGAAGCCCAACTCAACAAATTCATTGCCACGATACATCTAAGGAAAAACATTTAAAAACCCACAAAATAGTTTTACATCACATGTATAAAATGATCTAATCCATTCACATGGAGATCTATAAGCATGTAACAACAGATTCCAACAAAACTGATACTCAACCCCAATGGTAAGCTCTAAACCTCCAAAACACGTTTTTCACGAAACACCTCGTTTTTAAAATTACCTTTTTGAAAACTACGGATATCAACACATCTGAACCATGTACTAAACCGAGAAATGCGTAAAAATTCACTTTTTACCCAAAAACAAGGTTTAAACATGAAAACCACAGGACCGCATAATCCCATCGGATAAACATCACACGAGGAAAGCCATATCTAAAAACACCAAAATTCTCAAAACTGTCCAGACCAATCGATCGATCCCAAACCAGTCTCGGTTTCTCGAAAAATAGGTCAGGTTTTGAACACAAAAACATGTATAAACATGAAATTAAAACCTCCAAACACCTGTTTTGATACCTACGGGCATACACAAATCAAAAATAACCATTTGAGTCTGAAATCAACCAACCAAAATGACGAAAAATGATTTTAAACCAAAAATCCGATTTCTCTAACATAAACACCTTTTTCATGCGTTTGAAACGATGAAACAGCATACAATTACATACAACACCCTTAAACATCTTTACAGTCTAGGATCTTACCTCAAAGGGTCACAAACCCAAAGCTTTACCAACCGGTGAAAAGCCAAAGCCGCTGAAACACAATTCCATTCGAATGAAAGTGAAGCCCACGGCGAGTACATCAAGGATCCTCCCTCCAATCACCAAGATCCGAGCCCGAAAACACCCAAAATCTAGAGAGAAGGTAGAGGTAGGGTTTTAGGGTTTGAAGAGAGAAAAGAGGAAGCTTACAACATAAGCTTTTCACAAATTCCAACCAGTTTCGTCACTTATAAAACATTCTGTCCGAACATACCGATCGATCGGTTCCCCATTTTCACTACACTATTGTTCCATCTTCAAACAATGATATCTCCTTTGTTCGAACTCCAAATAGGGTCACTTTTGTTATCAAACTGAAGCCCCAGAAGTCTACTTTTCAATGGTTCAAACCTCATACCAAAATTCATTTTGTACAAAGAGTTGTGACCAGAAAGGTAAAGGTATGTCACTTTCCTTCACATGCTTTTCACACATTTTTGCCCGGACATGTCTTAGAACCTCGTATTCTTCCCCAAACACATCTTTCATGCGTATCAAACCTTAAAAACACTCACCACAGTCATGTTTAACTCTTACTCTATCAACACTTAATCATTTCAAAAAAAATAAATTAAGTCGGGGTCTCACATGAAGGCCCATCGAGTTTAACATAAGAGATTACGTGTTCCTAAAGATCTAACCACAACAAGGAGTGATACATTTTGAGAAGAATGGAAAGCTATCCCCCAGGCACATCGGACCATTCGAAGTTTTAGCCAGAGTTGGAGAAGTAGTTTTGTAATAACCTATACTATAACAATTAATAAGACACGTGTCACTCCTTAAAATAATATAATATTTAACGAATTATTATAAAAATAAATAAATAATAAAATATTAGTAAAAAATCTTTAAATAAAATTTCTAATAAAACTTTATACTTAATTTCACGATTGGAGCTCAAAAATATACATCAAAGTAAATTTTAAATAATTAAAGATCAAGATGAAAATTTATTATATGGTTAGAAAATTTTTATCCAAATTCTGATCTCACAATAATTCATAAAATCACATTAAGAGTTTATACCTAATTTTTAAAATTTTTCTGAATTAAAATTTTTACATAAAAAATTTTATAATATTTAAATTTTTAAATGACCGTACAAGTAGCAACGAGTTAAACACTCTTCTCATGCGCAAAGACATCTGTTCTCGAAATAAAACATCTGTCCTCTAAAGTTTCCTATAAATAGGCGGTTCTGCTCAACCTTAGCACACAACTTTTAGAGACTGAGCCTGAGAATTATGTATATTAAACAAGTTTTCCCAAGGTATCTCAGCAATTTTCGGTGGAGCTTTTTCTTTAGCTTCCAACAGATGCTTCTTTTTCCCCGAGCTTCACAGTGAAGCACGACCAACTCCTGCCCCTCTACTCATCGCCGGCGCCATCTCCGGCCATCACCGTCATTAACGTTGACAACGCCACCGTCCACCGCTGACCACCGCCGCTATCCCACCAGGGCCAACGCCACCAGCTGCCACTTTCTCCAACGACCACGACCCGCCGGCAATAGTGCCGGTCTCTTTCTCTCTCTGTTTAGCTCCCTCTAATATTCTCTCTCTCCCTCTGCTATCTCACTCCCTCCGTCCCTCTCTTTGCTCTCTCTCTCTCTCTCCCTCATATATATACATATTACTGTGTGTGCTGTGAGTAAGAGTGTGTGTGTGTTTGGTGTGCTGTGCACAGTGTGTGTTGTGGAAGTCCTCTGTGTGTGTTTTGAATACTTTTCTAGCTGATTAAACCGTAAACATACAATAAATAAATAAATAAATTAAAATAAATAAATTAATAATAATAATAATAATAATAATAATGATAATAAATAAGTGTGTGTGTGTAAATTAAGTTGGAGCCGCATACATAATCAGGCCTGTGTGTGTTTTAAACGCTGTGTGTACGGTGTTTAAATCATATACGGGGTGTGTGTGAGATATTGAAAATTTAAGTGCACTGTGTGTGTATCATGTAGAGTGTTTGGCTTCCTTGCAAATTAAATTTCTAAATTAAAGGCTAAATATAAAAGTGCTAGGGGAATTTTATGAAAAAGAAATTTTTAAGAATAAAATAAAAATTTTAATTAACATTCTTATAAATTTGAGTCAAGTTAAGTTTTAATTAAAACAAGTTTTTAAAGAACATAATAAAATAAATAAAATAAATTTAATTAAATAATCTAATCTTAATTAAATTTTATTTCTACTTAGGAATTGTAAAGCGTAAATAACCTTAATAGCCAAAAAAAATTTAAAATTTCATACGAGGTTAGTATCCTACACTTACGTAGAGAATTTGGCCTTTGCTAGGCACTGAAGTCTTGTCACAACGAGATTAGGAAGTTAGGATCAAGAATGATGAGATAGTTTTGTCGCACCTAAGTCGAGGTGAGAGTGCTTAAGTATTATTTTGAACAGAAATGCATGAATTATATTTTAAATTTGCTTTATATCCATGTTTTGAAGCATGAAAAATTGTGATAGTATTATCTTTTATTCAAATGCCATGATATTTCTAAATATGCTATCTGTACCTTTTAAAAAGCATGTGTTTGTAATATAAATATTTTGACAAATATTATCAATATTATGAGATGATGTTCTAAAGTGCCAAGTTACAAGTGTTTTCGGCCCTTTATATCCCGTTAGGGGAGATTGCTCAATTATAGGTGTTGGTTCTCCCTATAGGAGAGGTTTCCCGTTGAATGGGAGTTTTTGCCCTAAAGGCGTTGCGGGCTAAGTCCCGGACAGCACATACCACTCGTGCTTGGTGGAGAGTGGTCCTCATTCCATCACGTTGCTATCCGTGCATTGAGAATTGAGGTTACAGTATCGTCGAAACTCCCGGTCATGAGGTGGACAACTACTTGGTCACTGTTGGGTATGGATTGTGAAGAACACAGTTTTACTTTGAATTATGGCAATTATGCCAAGAATTTTACTTCTAAATTATGTGGTTGTGAATTCAATGACCCTTAGCTATTGAGCCCGAAAGATACTTTTGAAAAGTTTGAGCAAGTTCCTTAGAATTTGTGAGATATTTTCTTTGATGAGTAAATGCAGTATTTTATATAAAAAGCATGATGTTTTGAATAAAATGACTATTTTCTATTTTGTTCATTATAATACTAAATGCATTCTCCTGTAACCTTTGTGGTTGCAGATAGTAGGAATAACTAGAGTTTGTCCACCACAGTTGTCAGGTTTTTAATCCCGGGCTCATAGTCAGTTGCGGCTGTTGTTTTAATATTTTAGTAAAAAGACCAGAAGTATGATGTTTTGTAAGCATATGTTGGTTTGGGATTATAGAATAGCATATATGTAGCATGTATAGTTAGTTTGATTCCTATAAATAAACAATTCCAGTTTAATACTCTTTTGGTTGATATAAATAATATCAATTTTTTTTTGTCTCTAGAGAGAGAGTGTGACATTTTGGTATCAGAACTCTATGTTTTAGATTCTGTGAACTTGTTAAAGTTTGGTCTGTGGTGGACCGTGGGATAGGTGCGTCTTCTTGAGTTTTAGCATAGGCCTTAGGATATCATACCCTTGTCTTCGGACGTCTGATTGATAGACTTTGAAGTCCATTTGGAAAATGCGTTCTGCAGGCATATGTTCCTAATTGAAAATCTAAGTATGTTGTCAGATTGGGGAGACAACCTTTGATTCTTTCAGTTCAGCTGTCTTTTTCCTTCTATATGAGTTGGGTTGGATTCTAGTGATGAATCCTAAATTCATTTCTTTCTTATAATAGGATAAAGTATGGAACATTCAAAAGGGGCATCATCAATTTCTAATGAAGTACAACAAGAAGCATATTCCCAAATAAGACCAATACAACATGATCCAACTACAAGGGTGCTAGAAGCAACATGAAGACTAACGGAGCAAAATACAAGATGAATCGCTAACCAAGCAAAATACAAGATGAATCGCTAACCAAGCAGAGATGATGGAAAATTCCATGATCAAACAGTTTAAGGACTTAGGTGCTAAAGAATTTGTAGGAACTCTTAATCCCATGGAAGCAAAAAATTGGCTGAAGAATACGGTACGTATCTTGGACAGGCTAGGAGTACCTGAGGATGAACGAGTTAACCTTGTAGCGTTCATGTCTAGAGGAGAGGCATACCATTGGTGGGAAGCTACAGAAAGATTATTGAAGATGCCGGTACTAGGAATCGAACCCCATGTACCCCAAAAGATTTTCTAGAGTCAGTTTGAGAAGGCATTTGACGAACAGTACAAGCCTATAACATATAAATATGAGAAAGAACAAGAATTCATTGACTTAGAGCAAGGAAGAATGAGTGTGGTCGAGTATGAGATGAAGTTCACAGAGTTATCTCGATATACCATACAACTGATACCTGACGAGGAGACAAAGTGTAGGAGATTTCAGAAAGGACTGAATTTTCCAATAAGGACCAGGCTGACTGTCCTTGAAATCAATGGTTATGCAAGTTTGGTGAACAAGGCTCGGATGATAGAAAAAGACGTCAGAGAAGGTGAAGGAAGGCGAGAGGCTTTTAAGAAATGCAAATTTGGTAGTATCTCAATGAAAAGCACAAAAGGATCTGGTGCTAAAAGCAATAACTCAAGACCACCGGCTTTCCAAGGCTAGTGTTATCAGTCAACTGCTAGAAATACCAGATTCAGAGGGAACCAAACGAATAAAAGATTATCTGAGAGCATGAAAGACTCAAAGGCGAATGGCTATTTCCAATGCGGTGTTGTTGATCATTTTAAGAAGGGCTATCCAAAACTCAACCAAGGAGTCATTTGCTATTGCTGCAGTGAACCAGGACACATAGCTACCCAATGTGAACAATTGAGAATGTCGGCACAGTCATCTATTGGAAGTAAAAGAATGGAGAATGATGAACTGGCGAGGAATGCAAATAACAAAGAAAAGGGACCAATGAAGCCGCCAAAAATTTTAGGAAGGGTATTTGCAATTACTCAACAAGATGCACAAGCTACCCCGATGTGGTGACAGGTACACTTATAGCCTTTAATAGAGATGCTTACGTTTTGATAGACCCTGGATCTACATATTCATTCGTATCACCCACAGTCATAAAATAAATAGGTGTTGTAGAAATAAAATCTCTTGATTGCATAATGATAATTGCTATCCCAGTAGGAGAAGTGATAATCAGAAGTGTATACAAAAATTAATTGTTGAAGATAGGAGACAAAAATATGATGATAGATCTGATGTCTTTAGGTATGATAGATTTTGACTTAATTCTGGGCATGGACTGGTTATCCTCCTACCACGCGTCACTAGACTGTTTTGAGAAGAAAGTAACCTTTAGAATATCTGGAGAAATGGAATTTGTATTTCAAAGGGATAAGGATAGGAAGTCTGTTCGTATTGTGTCAGCCATTAAGGCTTCAAAGTTATTAAAGAAAGGCTCTCATGGGTTCTTAGCACACGTGGTAGACATATAAATGAAAAGAAAAGAACTTTCAGAAGTACCAGTCGTATGTGAATTTCCAGATGTGTTCCCAGAAGACCTGCCTGGAGTACCCCCAGAAAGAGAAGTGGAGTTTACCATTGACTTATACCTGGGAAAAACCCCTATATCTATTCCTCCATATAGAATGTCACCTACTGAGTTGGGAGAGTTGAAGGAGCAATTACAAGAATTGTTGGATAAAGGATTCATCAGACCTAGTGCCTCACCTTGGGGAGCGCCTGTGTTATTTGTTAAGAAGAAAGATGGGACTCTCAAGATGTGTATTGACTACCGATAGTTAAATAGAGTAACTATCAAGAACAAATATCCATTTGCCTAGGATAGATGATCTTTTTGATCAGTTACAAGGAGAAAAACTGTTTTCAAAAATCGACCTGAGGTCAGCATATCACCAGTTAAAGGTAAAGGAGTCAGACATACCTAAGACTACTTTTAAAACTCCCTATGGTCATTATGAGTTTGTAGTAATGCCTTTCGGATTAACTAATGCGCCTGCAGTATTTATGAACTTGATGAATCGGGTGTTTAAGAAATTTTTGGATAAATTTGTAATTGTATTTATTGATGATATTCTGATATATTTACGAAGTAAGGAAGAACACACGGAACATTTGAGGATTTCTTTACAAATCTTAAGGGACCATAAACTGTATGCAAAATTCTCTAAATGTGAATTCTGGTTGGATCGAGTGGTGTTCTTAGGTCATATTATATCTGGGGATGGAATTCAAGTAGATCCGGCGAAGGTTGAGGTTGTAGTAAATTGGGTGAGACCAACCAACGTCATAGAAATACATAACTTCTTGGGTTTAACTGGTTATTACCGGATATTTATTCGAGATTTTTCTTTAATCACAAAACCCTTGACTCGGTTAACCCAAAAGAATGTGAAGTTTGAATGGTTTGACCAATGTGAATGCAGTTTTCAAGAACTAAAGTCTAAGTTGGTGTCAGCCCCTGTACTCACCCTCCCATTAGGCAGTGAAAGTTTTGTAGTCTATAGTGATGTGTCACACCAAAAGTTGGGTTGTGTTTTGATGCAACATGGAAAAGTAATCGCATATGCATCTAGACAGTTAAAGCCTCATGAAAGAAATTACCCTACCCATGATATGGAATTAGCTACAATTATTTTCGCACTCAAAATATGAAAACATTACTTATACGGGGTCACTTGTGAGATATTTACCGACCATCAAAGTTTAAAGTATGTCTTCACCTAGAAGGAGTTGAACCTAAGACAGAGAAGGTGGATGGAACTAATTAAGAATTATAATTATACAATCCACTACCATCCGGGAATGGCCAATGTAGTAACAGATGCCCTAAGTCAAAAATCATCAAGAAGTATAGCGCATCTTCGGGCAGTACAGAATAATGCATTTTTTGAAATACGATCGCTCGGAATCACCCTTACAATAGGAAAAGACGGGGGTTTATTAGCAACGCTTAGGGAAAGACCAACCTTGTTAGACTAAATTCGAGCAGCCGAGTTAGCAGACAATCAAATGGATAAGATAAGAGCAAAGACAATTACTAAAGAAAAAACGGAGTTCCAGGTTTGGGATGATGTATTATGGTTTGGACACCGATTATATATGCCTAATAATGAAGAATTAAGGAGGCAAATCTTAGATGAAGCTCATAATTCAGCATATACGATGCACCCTGGAAGCACAAAAATGTATAGGGATCTAAGGGAAAGATACTGATGGAGTGGGATGAAGTAAGATGTGGTAGACTTTGTGGCAAGATGTTTAGTATGCCAACATGATAAAATTGAACACCAGAAGCCGACAGGATTATTACAACCCTTACCTGTACCTGAGTGGAAGTGGGAACACATTACCATGGATTTTGTGGTTGCGTTACCACGATCACCTGAGGAAAATGACGCTATCTGGGTAATTGTAGATAGATTGACGAAGTCGGCACACTATTTACCAGTAAAGATGGCGTTTCCTATGAATCGATTCCATAACTTTATATTGATGAAATTGTTCGTTTGCATGGCGTACCAGTCTCTATAGTATCCCACCGAGATCTGCGCTTTACATCCAGATTTTGGCTAAGTCTCCAAGAGGCACTGGGGGCTACGTTAAAGTTTAGTACGGCTTTTCACTCGTAAACTGACGGCCAATCAGAAATGACAATTCAGATCTTGGAAGATATGCTTAAAGGTTGCATTCTGGACTTTGCCGGAAGTTGGGAAGAATATTTTTCGTTGATTGAATTCGCTTATAATAATAGTTTCCAGTTGACCATAAAAATGGCTCCTTACGAAGCATTGTATGGCAGGAAATGTCGAAACCCAATCTGTTGGGAGGAAGTCAAAAAAAGGAAGCTACTTAGTCCTGAAATTGTGTAAATCACCACCGACAAGATAAAGTTGATTCGAGAAAGATTGAAGCAGTCTCAAGACCGACAGAAAAGTTACGCGGATAATCGGAGATGCGACTTGGAATTTGAAGTCAGAGATCACGTTTTCTTAAAAAATTTTCCATGGAAAGGAGTCATGAGATTCGGAAAGAAAGAAAAGTTGAGTTCCCGTTAATTGGGCCATACGAGATCATTAAAAGAATTGGCAACACAGCATATCAATTGGCCCTACCTCCGGAGTTGTTAGGATTACACGACGTATTCCATGTCTCGACGTTAAAAAAGTGCATGCGGGATCCTTCTCATGTGCTGACAGTGCAACCAGCCAACTTGAAGCCCGACCTTACGTATGAAGAGGAGCCTGTACAAATACTAGACAGAAAGGAACAAGTTCTGCAAAATAAAATCATTCCTTTGGTAAAAGTATTGTGGCGAAATCATTCAATAGAAGAAGCTACCAGAAAACGAGAAAATGACATGCAAAAAAAATATCCACGCCTTTTTGAATAGAAAGGTACACAAATTTTGAGTACGAAATTTTTTAAAGGAGGGTAGATTGTAATAACCTATACTATGACAATTAATAAAACACGTGTCACCCCTTAAAATGATATAATATTTGACGAGTTATTATAAAAATAAATAAATAATAAAATATTAGTAGAAAATTTTTAAATAAAATTTTTAATAAAACTTTATACTTAATTTCACGACTGGAGCTCAAAAATATGTATCAAAGTAAATTTTAAATAATTAAAGATCAAGATGAAAATTTATTATATGGTTAGAAAATTTTTATCCAAATTCTGATTTTACGATAATTCATAAAATCACATCAAAAGTTTATACCGAATCTTTAAAATTTTTCTGAATTAAAATTTTTACATCAAAAATTTTATAATTTTTAAATTTTTAAATGACAGTACACATAGCAACGAGTTAAACACTCTTCTCATGCGCAAAGACATCTTTCTCGAAATAAAACACCTGTCCTCTAAAGTTTCCTATAAATAGGCGGTTCTGCTCAACCTTAGCACACAACTATCAGAGACTGAGCCTGAGAATTATATATATTAAACAAGTTGTCCCGAGGTATCTCAGCAACTTTCGGTGGAGCTTTTTCTTTAGCTTCCAACAGAAGCTTCTTTTTCCCCAAGCTTCACAGTGAAGCACGACCAACTCCTACCCCTCTACTCATCGCCGGCGCCATTTCCGGCCACCGCCGCCATTAACGTTGACAACGCCAACGTCCACCGCTGACCACCGCCGCTACCCCACCAGGGCCAATCCCACCCGCTGCCACTTTCTCCGGCGACCACGCCGGCAACAGTGCCGGTCACTTTCTCTCTCTGTTATTCTCCCTCTAATATTCTCTCTCTCCCTTTGTCCCTCACTTTTCTCTCTCTCTCTCTCTCTCTGATCTCTCTTCTCTCTCTGCTCTCTCTCCCTCATATATACATATTACTGTGTGTGCTGTGAGTAAGTGTGTGTGTGTGTGTGTGTTTGGTGTGGTGTGCTGTGCTGTGCGTGTGTATGTGTGTGTGTGTTGTGGAAGTCCTGTGTGTGTGTTTTCAATATTTTCCTAGTTGATTAAACGGTAAGCATTCAAAAAATAAATAATAATAATAATAATAATGATAATAAATAAGTGGGTGTGTGTTTGTAAAGTTGGAGCCGCATACGTAATAAGGCCTATGTGTGTTTTAAACGCTGTGTGTACTGTGTTTAAATCATATACGGGGTGCGTGTGAGATTGAAAATTTAAGTGCACTGTATGTGTATCATGTAGAGTGTTTGGCTTTGCAAATTTACAAGGAATGTTTGGCTTCCTTGCAAACTAACTTTCTAAATTAAAGGCTAAATATAAAAGTGCTAAGGGAATTTTATGAAAAAGAAATTTTTAAGAATAAAATAAAATTTTTATTTAACATTCTTATAAATTTGAGTTAAGTTAAGTTTTAATTAAAACAAGTTTTTAAAGAACAGAATAAAATAAATTTAATTAAATAATCTAATCTTAGTTAAATTTTATTTCTACTTAGGAATTGTAAAGCGTAAATAACCTTAATAGCCAAAAAAAATTTAAAATTTCGTACAAGATTAATATTCTACACTTACGTAGAGATTTTGCCTTTTGCTAAGTACTGAAGTCTTGTCACAGCGAGAATAGGAAGTTAGGATCCGAAATAAGGAGATAGTTTTGTCACACCTAAGTCAAAGTGAGAGTGGTTAAGTATTATTTTGAACAGAAATAAATGAATTACAGTTTAAATTTGCTTTATATCCATGTTTTAAAACATAAAAAATTGTGATAGCATGATCTTTTATTCAAATGTCATGATATTTCTAAATATGCTATCTGTACCTTTTGAAAAGCATGTGTTTGTGATATAAATATTTTGAAAAATGTTATCAATATTATGAGATGCTGTTCTAAAGTGCCAAGTTACAAGGGTTTTCGACCATTTATATCCCGTTAGTGGATGTTGCCCAATTATGGGTGTTGGTTCTCCCTATGGGGGAGGTTTCCCGTTGAGCGGGGATTTTTGCCTTAAAGGCATTGCGGACTATGTCCCGGACAGCACATACCACTCGTGCTTGGTGGAGAGTGCTCCTCATTTCATCACGTTGCTATCCATGCATTGAGAATTGAGGTTACGGTACCGTCGAAATTCTCGGTTGTGAGGTGGACGACTACTTGGTCATTGTTGGGTATGGATTGTGAAGAAGACAGTTTTACTTTGAATTGTAGTGATTATGCCAAGATTTTTACTTCTAAATTATGTGACTGTTGAGCCTGAAAGATACTTTTGAAAAGTTTGAGCAAGTTCCTTAGAATTTATGAGATATTTTCTTTGATGAGTAAATGCAGTATTTTATATAAAAAGCATGATGTTTTGAATAAAATGACTATTTTTTATCTTGTTCATTTTAATACTAAATGCACTATCATGTAACCTTTGTGGTTGCAGATAGCAGGAATGACTATTGTTCGTCCACCACAATTGTCAAGTTTTTAATCTCGGGCTCATAGTCAGTTGTGGCTGTTGTTTTAATATTTTAGTAAAACGACTAGAAGTATGATATTTTGGAAGTATATGTTGATTTGGGAATATAGAATAGCGTATCTGTAGCATGTACAGTTATTTTGATTCCTATAAATAAATAATTCCAATTTAATACTCTTTTAGTTAATATAAATAACGTCGATTTTTTTTTTGTCCATGGAGAGAGGGTGTGACAAGCTTACCCATCTAGCCATACCTCCACAGCTTGCAGGTATCCACAATATTTTCTCTGTGTCGATGTTAAGAAAGTATAAATCTAATCCTGCCCACATTCTTAATTGGGAAGAACTCCATGTCAACGAGGATGCCACGTTTAAAGAAAGACTAGTAAAGATATTCGACCGACGCGACAAGATCCTCATAGAGAAGACTATTTCACTCGTGCGTACGTTCTTTGGTGTCACCAAAGAGTCGAGGAATCAACTTGGGAGCAGGAGGAAGCGATGAAGATGAACCATCCATAGCTTTCCTAAAATGAAGGTACGATGCAAAATTTTAAGGGAGAAGTTTATTTTAAGGGGAATAGATTGTAAGAACTCGATTTTAGATTATAAGTCCAGCGACGGTAAATCAATAGGATCTTAGGTCACAACAATATTAAAGACTTAAAATGATCAAAACCTAAGAATTTAAAACTCGAAATGCAAGAAAAAAATCTTTAAACCTTAGAGATTATTAAATTATCCTAAAATATTAAATTTAAAATCCTAAAATCTCGTAAAAATGGTAATATTACCATTTTCCCCTTAGAATGAAAAAAATATATTTAAAAATTCAAATTTTAACACATGAACAACTGTAACCCAATAATTAAATTAAAACAAAAAGCAAAAGACGAAATAACAAGAAACATGACCAAATTGCCCCTCAAGGACCGACTATACCTAGGAGTTTGTTTCAAAAATCCTCATTTTGAATTTTATACTCAAAATTAAGAAGAAAAAATGTACAAATCAAATATCATTATAACCTAAAATTATTTAAACAAATAATTATACTACTAATAAAATTGTATGTCTTGCAAAAGAAAAACAAACCATTAAAACTCTTACACACCAAATCATCATTTAAAGTCAAATTGACACATCTCAACAACAAAGCTTAATATGAAAAAAGATGCCAAAAACATACATCAAGTTAATATTTAAAGCCTTTTCTTGGACAATATAATGTAATATGTCATCAAATACCTAAATAATGCAATTAAGTAGAAAGATCAAATTTTTTTGTTGGGAAACCCCTCTTGGTTGAAACCCCTCTCCCCCTTTTTTTTCTTCTTTTTTTGCAAAAATCTCCCCACGTCTCATCCAACCAATCAAAGTGTGTGCATGTCTTCCACACTTACACAACCCTTCCACCACCATCATCACCACCACCGCATAGGGTTTTTATAAAAACTACCACCACCACCTCTATTTCAGCACCAAGAGAGAGAGAGGTCGAATAGATTTTCATCAAAAAATTTCCTAAGTTTTGAGGAAAATGAAGTGAGAGAAAGAGAGAGAGAGAGAGAGAGAGAGGTCCAACAGATTTCGATCCAAAAATTTCCCAAGTTTTGAGGAGAAGGAGCTAGAAGGAAGTAAGGAGGACTCTTAGGCACCAAAGTCAAGTCCTTGCATCCATCTACCAAGAAGTCACTCTATAAGGTAGGAAAATTCTTATATGCCTCTTCTCATACTCATTTCAAATCCTCCTCTCATAATTTTCAAATTAAAATAAAAAACAAGAACAAAATCAAGCCAACAAAGGCATCAAAACTAAGTTTTTGGGACTGATTGAAGTTCTTCTTCCTATTTGTGCATGTGCATGTGATTTTTAATTGAGATCCATGTTATTACTTACATTTTTGGTTGATGAAAATATAGTTTTTGAAGTTTTATATCATGCATGCAAATAATATAATCAAATCCTTTCCATGCAAAATGTTAGAAGATGAAAGAGCTAGTTAACCTTAAGTTTTAAAATATTTTTCGTGCTAGACCTCTTTTTAAAAAATCATAACTAAATATACAAAAATCTTCTAAGGTTGAATCTTATGCCCAGAGTTAGGTTTTGAAGTTATTTTTCATAAAAAAATTAGTTTAAACTGTTTTGAGCCTACAAAACTCAAAATATAAATTTTCTAACAAAACATGTCGAATCTAGACCAACCTCTATTGCAGAGGTCAAAACCCTATTTTTAAACGTGATTCAAGCTTTAATCCCTTCATGAAAGTTGTAGATAACATAGTTTTCTACCTATAACCAAAAATGAACTTTTTTTTTTAGATTGGATCAGTCAAAAGCCTTCTGTAAGTTGCTATCATCATTCAGTGATTAAAAACCAAATATGTCTAACATTTTTTGTAAGACTCAAAACCTTTATTTTTAATGCTCAATTCAAAACGAGTTCTTCATAAATAATGTTAGGAAAACTATAATCAAGATTCTATCCAAAAATTATATCTTTTAGTCTCTGTTTGGTCCCCCAAACTATTTTTAGACCCTCTATTTTTTATGCTGAAAATCACTATCATTGGGTTGTAAAAATACTGATCTGACACACTTTCTTAGAAGAATAAAATCTTAAATATTTTCTTAAGAAATGTAATAGGCATCCTTCATAAAAGTTTTAGAGGACTTCCTAGACTAAATCATATCCAAATATTAGATCGTTTGAAGATGTTTTGTTACCCTAAATATGTTGCATTCTGTTAGCTTTGTTCGTAGCACTTTACCAGAGGTTATTGTAGCATTTTATTTTGTGTGGACTAAAACACCTAGACTTCATAAGATTTAGCCCAAGTGTGCTTCATAAGAATTGTTAAGGACCTTTTAATCTATTTGGTGACCAAAAACCAGAACCTAACTTAAAGTTTAGATGCCCCAAATACTTGCTGCAAATTGTAATTTAATGGCTGAATTTTTAAAGTAAGGTGTTAAGTAAATGTGTGATCATCTAATTCATACCTTAATCAAATTAGAGTTGAATGTATGATTGATGTGCCTTATTATGCTAGAATTCATATGAACCATGACTTGGTATAAAAGCATACTCCCAATATTGAAAGACAACTTTTAGCTTATGATGCAAAATATATTTAAAGTGATTGTACATCATGCTTAAAATAATTGTACCATGAGCATTGCAATTGTGGCACTAGAGGCATCTTATGGGTTATTTCTTGTACATTCTGAGTTGTACTTTTATCATGGTTGATGGGGTTTTCGTTGAAGTTGATCACCCGTTGTTTCTTGGCTAAGGGCGTCCACGGTGTGTCGGCTTGTGTATTTTGTTTAGGGTGAATTCCCCATGAAGTAACAAAAATGTTTTCGGGTTAAAAACCCTTATGGACACCACATGTATGTCTTTTGCTTTCCTGTGCTTTGGACTTTGGATTGACATCAAAGGCATATGCATCAAACCTCTTAAGGTGGGAGCGTTTGGTATAGCCAGAAGTGCACTGGTCCCTGACCCCACGCTGTTGTGATTAAATAAAACAGCTGCGGTATGTAACCGGGCGATGAGATTATTGTTCACAACGAGGCGCTATGATGGCTATAGTGTCAATTACCAAAAGTCTACATCTTAGAATTCCTGGTGTGGAATCCTTGGTTTAGTTTTCGTCCATGGTCGGGTTGGACATATGCATAGCATTCACTAACATTGCATCTTATGCATACTTAACATCCATTATACTTCGCCTGAATGCCATGCTTGTATAAGTTAGTTTAATTTACTTTTAAATCCTCTCTCAATTTGTTATATAAATGTGATCGTGTTAATAACAAATGTGTTTAGTTGATTTGTGCTTCGAGTTAGATTAGTAGGGTTTTAGAATTTTCTTGTAGGTTTTGGCTCACAACATTATTGCCACAGGTGAACGGGAAGAATTGCCTTATGCAGAAGAATTTGCAATACAAATTGAATACTAAAAACCCGAGAACCTTGGGGATGCGTAATGAATATAGAAGCTCTTTTTGGTTACCATTTTGTTGTAGCTTGAAGCAAGATTTTCTTGTCTTTTTTTGTAATCACGTAATGGATGACTATAATATTGATCTTTTATGGATACATTGGAAAATTTTAATGTTCATGAATATAATAGTTAATGATTACCTATGAATGAAAGCGTTAGCATAACCCTTATTATACCTATATGTATGTCTTAACGCGCCTAGAAGTCGGGGTGTTACACATTATCTCCAATGGAGACCACCTAGGAAGGAGATGCTATGGAAGCTTTCAGTAAGGTTTTATCTAGTTCTTCTCATAAACAGTGCCAAATGTATAAGGATAAATTCGCAGGGGAGAACAAGAAAAGAGAAAAGTAGTTCTTTAAAGCTTCTTGTGAATCCAAGTAGATATGCAAAAAAATGGCAAAAGTGGGACCAGCCATGTTAGGCCCTAAAAACCCGTGACAAGGAAAACCATGTAGAGACACCTTTTTTCTTAACCAACAACTCTTTTAGAACCAAAAGAACTTATTTAGAAAGATGAAAATATTTAAAAAGAGTACTCCCAAGACTTCGAGAGATCATAATAATGACCCAAAAAGGGGTTCAAAAGGGAAAGAAACGAACCGATTTTGACAAAAGGGTGCAAAACAAACTAAGTTAAGAAAATACTCCAAGGGACAGACCGCTTGATCGGTTTTTCATTGCTTTCAACATTTTTGACTTACAACCTAGAAACTACAATCCATGAAAGACCACTCGAGTTGTCTGAGGACCGCTCAATCGGTCTGCTCTTGTGTTCTATTTTTCTTTTTGAACATTTTGAAACCCAACACTTGATCAAACCCATTTTGAATGATGAAGGCATACAAGGGCCTTAGAAAATCATCAAATTTGATAAGAAATACATCATTAATCATTGAAATAAATAGATTTAAGCTCCAACATCCATCCAAATGGCAAAAATTACATACATTCAACCTAAAAACTCTAAATTTACAGGACATAAGATTCAAAAATCATCCTTTAAGAGTTCATAACATCAACCACCATCAAATTCACATGCTTTGGCCTTATGGTCTTACAACACTTAGGAATTCATTACAAAACGTATTCATCAACTATCATACATATCCCAAGTTCAAAAGTATGATAAACAAAACATCATCCCTTGCAATCATGCCATGGGATCTCCTTCAACATGTGAAAAGAGATTATGCAAACACTGTGAGCCGAGACTCAATAGGATATGACTAAATATGAATAAATACATAATATGTAAAAAGGGAAGTTTATGCAACAACATAGCAAATAAGCAATTTCACCAGCTCATAGGGATACACGTTCTCATGAGTTATAAACAATCAACATAAATTTTACATTTAACGGACTTTAGAAGTACCGTATCGCCACTCAGGTAAGAAACATCACCTAGATAGGGAATGCCATACAAGCGGGAATTTTCCACCTAAGCTAATATCGCCATGCAAGTTAAGATTTTCACAAAGGTAAAGTCGCCACACAGGCTAATATTGCCACACAGGTTAAGATTGCCACAAAGAATAATGTTGCCACGCAGGCTAATATCGCCACACAGGTTAGGATTGCCACAAAAGCTAATGTTGCCACATAGGCTAATATTGCCACACAGGCTAGGATTGTCAGAAAGGCTAATATCGACAATTTCATATTCACATAGATTAACTTTAAACCTATCACAACTATCATAATGCAACACATGCATAAATCCTACAATCTCATGGATGGTGATTAACCCCTTTTTATTCATCATTCACAACTCAGCATACATTTACACCAAATCTCTAATTATCCAATTAATTCCTCAATTTCACTAACAAACTCAACAAACACATTAAACCCCAAAATCTCTAACTTTCCCCAATTACTAGAGTTTCAAATTTAAAACCATTTTCAACATTTATCAACACTCAAACTTCACTTAACTTAACTCATTTAAGTTCACAATTTCTTACTAAACATCTTCCAAATTCCGAATATGAAACCTCCATAGAAACTAAGGTTTTATGAAAATAAGGGGTTTCATGTCATTTTACTCTAATGAGAGCAATTATCACATATTAATTGTGTTTATTCAAAATTTGTCAAAAATCCTACCTCAGTAAGCCAAAACTCGAATCTTTAACACACCTGAAATGCCCAAACTTGCCGAATCAAAAATTTACTCGGTTGGAAGTGTAGCCCTCGTCGCTTAAAACAACTCCTTTTTATGCCCTTGATCAAATCCAAGCTTAAAAGTCCCAAAATGAAAGAGGAAGAGAAGCTTATTTCATTTATGGAGGAAAAAGAAAGAGAAGAAAAAGCAAGAGAGAAGGAGAGAAGGAGAGAGGAGAGTTCGGCACCGGGGGAGGGGGACTTCCCCAACAAGCTTGGGCACAAAGCCCTAAGCCACTAGGGCATGTGTGTGTGAAATACCTCCATATATTTATGATGTATTTAATTCATACAAAATATTCAAACTATCTCAAAATTAATATTTTTAACTTAATATTAATTTAAAATTTTTATTTTTAAAAATTATCAAAATTAAAAATTATTTCCAAATTAAATTTCTTGGTCTTCCGTTGTGGAGACCCGATCTATTTTAATTTTTTTATTAAATACATTTGATTCTTTAATAAACTTCATTAACATAATGAAATCGATGGAGATAATTTTGATGATAAATATTGCACGTTGAAATGAGATTGGCACATGTGAATACGTCGGGATATTAATTTATGATATAATCTTAGAAAATTTTAAGTATGCAAATTTAAAATTTATCAAAGTAAAGTGGATGTTTAAAGGAGGTGGTTTATATATA